>VZTD01002535.1:555728-659553 GCA_013397725.1 Rhagologus leucostigma
CGGCTGGTGCAGCAGGGCGCCGAGGCGCACGTGTACCGCGGGCTCTTCCTCGGGCGGGCGGCGGTGGCGAAGCTCCGCGTCCCGAAGCGGTACCGCCACCCGGCGCTGGAGGAGCGGCTGAGCCGGCGGCGCATGGCCCAGGAGGCGCGGTCGCTGCTGCGGTGCCGGCGGGCAGGTGGGCACGGGGGCGGCCGGGCCGGGGCTACCTGGCGGGACGGACAGACAGACACACCCCGGGGCGGGGTGAGCGGGGCGGCCCCGGCAGGACGCACGGACAGACACTCCAGGGCGGTGTGAACGGGGCTGCTCCGTCACCCCGGCTCTTCGCGTCGCTCAGAGCAGATCTCAGGCACTTGGCGCCTTCCTGCTCCGTCCTGAAGGATGCGGAGGCTTCTCTGAGCCCGGGGCGACCCGCTCTGCTCTTTCAGAGTTCCCCGTAATCTCATTTTGTCCTCGGTGTGTCCCATAGCGTGTTTTATCCGGGAGGCTGCCCCGAGGAGGGGCTGGGCTGTCGCAAGGTTTGAGCTGCCAAGTCGTTGTGAGACTGCAGGGCAGTGCAGATGGCTTGGAAGTGAGTGTTGGCCAGGCCATTCCACTGGGTGGGTTGTCAGTGGCTGGGGGTGATCTCAAGTGGCATTTCTGCTTAAGACTTTTATCGATTGTGTTTTGTTGTTAAAATAAAGCTGGGAATCATGTAAATTAACTCCTAGCATTTGATTTGTTCTTTTAAATAGGGATTCCAGCTCCAGTAGTCTACTTCGTGGATTATGTCAGCAACTCCATCTATCTTGAAGATATTGTAGACTCAGTTACTGTTCAGGATCATATTTATTCCGTACAAAAGAGTGGAAGTGATACCAGTGGCCTCCATAAGTTAGCAGAGAAGATGGGTGAGCTGTTAGCAAGGATGCACGATGAAGATATTATCCATGGGGATCTTACAACTGCCAATCTCCTCCTGCGGCCACCCACAGAGAAGCTGGACTTGGTGTTGATAGACTTTGGACTCAGTTTTATTTCAGGTCTTCCAGAGGATAAAGGAGTTGATTTGTATGTGCTGGAAAAAGCCTTCATTAGCACTCATCCAGATACTGAAATGATGTTCAAAGCTCTGCTACAGAGCTACGCAGCCACTTCTAAAAAATCCGGTCCTGTGATCAAAAAGCTAGATGAGGTTCGACTAAGGGGAAGGAAGAGATCCATGATCGGGTAGAAGAGAGCAGGGTTAGGTATGGAGAAATAGTAGGTTTTGCAAATAGGGTTATTTATATTTCTAGTTGGTTTTATTTCAGAGATGACTATTTTGATAACTGTGTCTTCAAATAAATAAACTTGAAAGAGTGTAAGTGTCATAAAGTAACCGAAGTAATTGTGAGATTGGGGCACAGCCAAAAGAGAAACAACTAGAGGTCACTTCTTTCCTAAATGTTAAATATTTCTAATACAAAGCAGTTTACAGTGTCATTCCACTCATCTTCTTTGTGTGGTTAGAATTCAGAGCAATCTTTCTCGGCCTGCAGACCATAAATTAGTGGGAGGTTCTTACCTCAGAGACTACAAAAGAGCATCTGCAAAAGGTAACTGAGAAAAACAAGTGTGTTATTTTTCTCAGAAGACTTTACAACAAAGGATTTAAATGTGTTATAAACAACACTCGCTTAAAATTTTCAGGAGAACTGAATTCTGGAACATAGGCAATGCTGAAATACAACACTAAACATAAACCAGGTTTATTTTCTTCCGGTAGTAAATTTTGGCTTTTTTCGCTCTCAGTCAATAGTACTGTCTTAAGGAAATATAAAATTTGTTAATCCAAAACAGTTTTCTACTGAGAAACTTCCACTTTAAGCAAGAAGTCTGCTGTAAATTTCCTTTTTTTGGAGCTTTGTAAGGGAGGCTGCTGGTATTGCCATTGCTTGCCCAGGGAGGCGGTTGGCAGAGGTAGGCGGTAATACTTTTTTTCTTGTAATGTTTTCTCTGTATTACTTCATTTTTCTGGGTTGCTGTATCTAATGGTGGGAATGTAAGATGCGCCAGAGGAAAACCTTACACGCCCCACAGTGGGTGGGTTAGAAGATTGTCAGCTTTGTGAGCAGGTTGGGGTGTGAGTTGGGTGAATGTGGGAGCATCATTTACTTCAGTTAATGATAGAAAAGAAACAGTGAACTTCTTGCTGAGTGATTTGCTGTGCTGGGCAGTCTTTATCCGTCGGAACAGATCCTCTGTTCTCTTGTGCAGTCACTGGTGCTCTGAGACTGCTCATGAAAAAGGGAGCAAAGTCCCTCGCCTCTGCACGGGCATGGATGTGTCCCGTACGGATCCTGCACGCGGGGCGGAGAAGGCAGCTGCGAGAAGCTGCTCTGCCAGGCGGGGCAGAAGGGATGAGGGCTTTTCCCTCCCCGCTTGGAGCAGCGCAGCCCGAGCAGAGGGGACGGGGCGGGCAGAACTCCCTGGCCAGGCTGGGAGCGGAGCGCGGCGGGCGGCGCCGACAAGCACAAGGCGCCTCCGCGGCCAGAGCTTCACTCCGCGCGGTGGCGCCGGCGCAGCGCTGCCGCCCCCGGTCGCGCAGGTGGCCGGTTCGCGTCCCGCAAGTGTCCTAGCGCGGCGGGCTGCCCGTGCCCGGCGCGCATTCACCTCTTGCCAGAGGAGCCGCCTGGGCGAGTGCCCGACCCCGGCGTGGGGCCCGGGTTCCACCGCCCAGCCACAGCTTTGGCTGCCGGGCCGGGCACCCTCGCTCTCGGCAGGACCCGCACCCGTTGATGCTGATGGGTTTTGTTTTCATTCGTGGCACGTGGGCGAGAAGCAGCCGAGCGTCCCTGCGGGGAGCAGCGGGGCTGGAGGAGCTGCTGCTGCTGCACCTTCTCCTCCCTGCCTGGAGAGCGACGGCCCGGCCCGAGCACACGCGGTCACTTGAACCGGCGCACCCCGGGTGTCCTGCGGGCTGCTGGAGCGGGGCCTCGCGGCATGGTGGTTGCAGGTGGATGTGAGCTAACGAGTCCCCTGACGAGGGATCTGAGCCCCGAACGCCGGCCCCGCTGAGTGGAGGCAGCAGCCTGACCCCCCTTGCCCGCCGTCCCCCATCTGTACAAACACCGCTCGCACCGTCTCCCCGTGATGCCAGGATTGAGTTCTGTTTGCAAAGCCCTTTGAAGAAGTTTGTTTCCGACTATCATGGTGTTTGTTAAAAATGCAGCTCTCCCTGCGGGACAGCGGAGCAGAAACAAAGCTGATCCATGGGAGGTTTTCACGGCCGGCGCGGTGCCCTGAGCCGGGGTCGGCAGCCTGTGGTGAGGCCAGTCCTCCCGAGGAGCTGGTGCGTGGGACTGGCCTTCCAGCAAGGACTCCTGAATTGGCCTCTGCTGAAACCAGCTCTGGGATGGAGCTTCAAAACAAAGCAGAACGTTACTGGTCATGAAAAGCACAATGTTTTGCTTTTTCACTGCGTGATAAACCCCTCCTTGTTATATAAGTGTTACTTTCTGCACATCTGTGTTAGGGCTTGTTGATACTTCCTCTTGATCAGCGTGATGTGTCATATGGATTGCTGTAGAGAATGCTGAACTGTTGCTGTTTG
Organism: Rhagologus leucostigma; assembly: GCA_013397725.1. Lineage (NCBI taxonomy): Eukaryota > Metazoa > Chordata > Aves > Passeriformes > Rhagologus > Rhagologus leucostigma. The sequence goes on from VZTD01002535.1 coordinate 559,303, forward strand.
AAGGTGGAAAAGCTACAGCAGGTTCATGTCCAGCAAAAAGGACACTCTGGACCTGCAAAGTGTCCACCCCACATTTTCTTGCAGCCTCAGCTGTATCAGTCCATCAGGAGCTGGACTCAGTGATCCTTGTGGGTCCCTTCCAACTCAGGTTACTCTATGATTCTGGGACGAGTTGTGTCTGCAGCAGCAGCTCCTTGGATGAAAACCAATGGTTCCCTGACTGGTTCACAGGGCAGGTGGAGGTTCCAGCTTTTGTTGACTGAGAATAGCTTGACATGCTGCTGTGTTAGCTTTCCGTGCGCCTGTGTGGTCATAAAGAACACTGTATTACTGTTGTTATTGTTATTAAAATAATTTACCATTGCATTATTAACACTCAGGCTTTATGTCCAGTGCGTGTGCATTCTTGTAAGGTAAATAGGACTCCTATTTTCTTTCTTTTTTTTTTTTTTTTTTTTTTGCGTGAATAGTTAATCTCTGCTGCAAATCCAGTTTTGAACCAGCAATATTCTTCCAGAGTTTGGCCTGACTTTTTACAAAGTCCTCGCAACCCACACTGGCCGAAGCGGTGATGTCCTGCCCAGTCTTACCCAAAGGGGCTGTTCTCCCAAAGGCTATGTTTTCCTTCAGCCCCTCCAAAACCTTCTTGCTTGCGTGTTGCGGGGACCCCGAGACTGTGGGATGTGACAGCTGATGGCTGGTGGTGCACGGAGCCACTGGGGGTCTCTCTGCCACCATCACTAGCACCAGGAAAATCTGTATGTTCAGGGAAAATCTTTGAGCAGAATATATTTACAGCTGTGTGCTGGATGTACAGCTGATCACTCCGGGTCTTTCTATTGCTTGAATCTTTCTGCTTTCAAGGATGAATTGTCATCTCAGGGCATCAACTCCACGCCTGCTGGGAACAGCTTCATTTCCAGAGGCTTCCCAGCACCTGCTTGATCTTGCTCCACACCTGGATATCACTCAGAAATGCCATAAATACAAGGAGGTGCAGATAAGTTGTGGAAAGAGGAATGGAAGGAAAGAGGGAAACACGAGTGAAATGTAAATAGAGGCATTTTATCAGTAGAAAGTGCAGTGTTAGTATTTCTGAGGGAATTGCTGATTATTGATGGAGTTGCCTTTTCTATTTATTTTGGTGTCTGACATCATCAGTGATTTCTGTGGTGGGAGTGGGGAGCTGGATTGCAAGCTCTTGGCTACCAGCCTGACTTTAGCTTGGTGATAACACCAAGTCCTGTTTTGCCCACTGATGCCATGAGGACAGAACTGAACTAGGGTGATTTTTCGAGATAAATGTGAGTTGGAGACCTATAGGAGCACTAAGAGGAAAAAGAAACATGAAAAAAAGCCCCACATACAAGCAAGGAACAGGGATGAAGACACTGCTGAATAATCTGGGAATGCTGTTGCCATGACTTTTGGACAGTGGCTGCTCTGTGCTGGCAGTTACTGTGTCTATATGTAAAAATTGTGCATACAAGGTATATGGTGTAGCTTTTTTCGGTGAACTTTTTTATAGTCTAGGTCTTGATGTCTGCAGGAAATTGATATTTTTCAGTTTTGCAAGATGCAGAACACTGACAACCTTTTGCAACCCTCTTCTCCCATCACTGCTGATAGGAAACCAAGTTAGTGCAATAAAAGCATAAAAGCTCATTTGTAACCCAGGGTTCACTCCATGAGGGTCGCTACAGATAAATAAAGCCTCTCCCTGGCCCAAGCACAAGCTGTGTCCCACAATGGTCCCTTTGGGCACTACACAGCACCTTTCTTTTGCCAATAAACTAAACATACTTTAAGTAATGGCCCAGGAGTGGTCTGACCCCAGTGATGGCTGTGGAGCACAGGGAAGGCACAGGCAGGGCAGCTGCAGGCACTGCTGGCAGTGGAAATGGTGGTGATGGGGATGGAGTTTGCAAGAAAACAAACTAATTAAACGTTAATTCCCAGCTGAAGTCCAGGAAGGCCAAGAGAACCAGCGTGTAGCCCCTGCACAATGGGCTTGGCTGGGAAGCTCTGAAGGCTGAGCCAGCATCCGCCCTGCTGAGCTGAGAGGGCCCGGGTGGGCTTGGGGAAGGGGCTGCCCAGGCGTGAGTCACGTCTTGGAGGGGAACGTGCTGCCCATGCCCTCACCCTCCGCACTGCCAGAAATGTGTATCCTCATAAGAGAACGATCAGACTGTGCCCATTGTTATTGTTTTGAAGCTTTTTTTAAACTTACAAGGTCGATTTTGAGAGAAGAAGTTTTGTAGAGTTCCTTTGGTCCAGCATGTGACACACACTCATCCACAGGCTCCCATCTCTGGCTGATAGGTATTTTGGGTAAGCTGAACCTGTTTTAAGCAGTTGCATTGTTTGAGTGGCCTGAATTTTGCTTTCAGGTCTTCAGTCATCCCTCTGCCCATCCTCTCCACCACGCACCACTCCCCAAGCAATGAAGCAGCTTCTGCTACAACAGCCCGCTGTAGTGGCATTGAGGCAGCACAGCAATCTCATAATCTTTTCCTTTGGTCATCATAACTTGGTATTCATGTTGTTGAACAGTTTAGGAAAAGCAAGATGAAAATCCTCATAGATTTCTCTCGGTCAGCTCGGTGCTCTCTTCTGGGCCCCGAGAGAAGGTGCGTTTGCCAGCGGGGCTGGGCAGCCGCGGGGCCGGGCGCCAGGCGGATGCCGGATCCTCGCGTTGCCAGCGGCCCCCGGCAGTGCCCGGCAAAAGCTTTTGTGCCCGTTCTGCTGTTTGAAAAGAGCCGCAGCGGTGATGCCGCCACCCTTTAGCCCCTGCCCGGGATGGCTGTGGGCATTAACTGATTTGTTACTATTTGTGCAAAATTACATGTAATGCTGTTCAGGAGAGGGAGGGGAACGGAGGAGGTGGATCCAGATCTGGAGCAGAGTCCCTTCAGATGGGACCACAGCCCTGTCTCTATTGCTGATTGTACCACCACACTCTAATTTCTTGTTCCCTCTGTGCCAGTGATTCATGGTTTGTATAAGGGGGATGAGGCTTTCTCGCATCTGCTTTTTAATCCAATGCATTTGACTCCAACTTCCTTTGATCTAGGAAGTAGCATCAAGAAGGAGTAACTCTCCAGAGAGCTGATTAATTGTGAAACGGAGAGGTTTCTCTGCTGAACGTGAGTTTTATACATCTGTCATATATGGGTCAATTTGCCCAGGTTTTGAATGTGTTTGAAAGCACTCAAAGGATGCTGGTGAAGTACTAAGGGTGCCACTTTGCTTTCCCATTTTTCTCCCCACCACTCAGCTTTGTTTAGCCTCCAATTGCAAGAATCCAGGCGGTGCAAAAAGCAACTCCCCTGGCTTTGATCATCTCGATAGTGGAGCAGCTCGGTCTCCTGGGATGTTTGCCTCTCACTGCAGCCACATGAGAACGGCAACCTCTGTAGCGCTTGCTGAGGTTCACTGCGCTCAGGAGAGGGGATCCTGTCCTGCCCCACATACTCCCCCATTTTCTTTCTGATGATTCCGATATAGGGCAGAGCTGGCAAGAAAACCCACCCTCGGAGTTCAAATTGGGCAGCTTTTGTGTTTTCTTTTTGACTCATGAAGCATCTTTAAGGTCCAGCCTGATAGGACACCCAGGGTACAGTCATATGCTCGTTGCTTGCTTGCTGAGGCTCACGCTTGTGTGAGCCAAGACTTTGCCTCTTGCTTTTCCGCTACTTCCCGTGGCTCTATCCCGCTCCGCACCACTGACCTTTTGTTTGGTTGTGTTTGCTTATTTTAAATAAGGAAATAAAAAAAAAGAAAAAGAAGAAAGGCTGGGAAATGGTGAGCTGGGGAAAGGAGAGGGACACAGGGGCCGTATAAAGGGCGGGTATAGGGGATGGGAGGCGGTATAGCGGGGCGCAGTGCCGTGGGGCGGTGCGGGGCCCCTCCCGGTGGGCGAGGCGGGGCGGAGAAGGGCGGGGGATCCCGAGGGGGTCCCGCCCACCGGGAGGGCCTTTCCCGAGGGATAAAGCGGGTGCGCGGCGGTGGATGCGGCGATGGGCGCGGGATGGCGGCGCTGGGGGCGCTGGTGAAGAAGGCGTGGAGCGTGCGGAGGTTCGTGGTGCTGCTGTGCGCGCCGCTGGCGCTGGTGCCCATCCTGCTCAGCCTCCCCCCCAAGGTACCGCGCACGGGACCCCGGGTGGGCACTGCGGGCTGGGGACAGCCGCTGCGGGGCACCGCGTGGGGCCACGCACCAGCAGCGCGAACTGGGGACGCTGCCTCGGGACGCGGACCGAGTGGATGGAGCGGCGTTACACCCTGGGGAGTGGGGCTCAGCCCTGGGGACACGGACCGGGTGCTCCGCGCCACCGCTCGCCTCAGCACCCGCAGTATTTGGCTCTCGAGAGGGTCACCCTGCTGCCTGCCGGGGTTTGACCATGGAGGGAGGGGATAGCAAAGAGTGTGGGCTGCCACAGCTCCTCACCCTTTTGCGACAACTTAAAGTGCGAATGGAGGGGGCGTCCTGCGGCCGCGTCAGGTTTATAGGGGGAAGAAGGAATAGATAACGTGAACTGTGTTTAATGTTTCTTATGTGGACTTTGGGAAGTGGGAGGATCGTATGGTTCAGCATCAGCTCAAGCTCAGTGGCAATAATTAGTGCCTCTTGCTGATACCCAAGTGCCCTCTAGTTTTTATCGGTAGTGCCCAAATGGCATCTGGGGAAACTGAGGCAAGACCAGCATCACCCAGCGAGGGGCTTGCAGATCTGGGGTAGAAGGTAAGTGCCCGGTGCTGAGAGTCTGCCTGGCATCGCTGGCCCATCCCCTTAGCGATGGGAGTGGCAGCGGGTAGTGGTGCCGGCAGTGGGACAGGGACCTGCAGAGCTGTCCGGCTGTTTGTGCTGCAGGGCTGGGAATGCCAGGGAGACCTGAGTGCTGCCCACACCGCTGTGGGTGACTCTCAGGGGGACCTTGGGTGCTGTACCTGAAAAGGCTTTGTGAGCGAGATAAGTGGTGTTTTGTAAATGTGGAAGAACTGGTCTCCTCTTAGGGTTTGTGCTTTAGCATGTGTGATGAGCTGCACATGAAGCAACCTACGGCAAGACTTTGGGGGCTGGAGGATTTTTGTTGCTGTCCTACTTACACAGCTCTTGTGCACCAGGAACCTCTGAGCCTCGGGTGGAAGTCCACGGGGCAGTGAAGTCACTGTGGAATTTTGCACCGTTGACTTCAGTGCGAGTAGGATTTCACCCACATGTTCTGACTCAGATCCATTTGAGAATGACTGTGTTTACATCGGAAAATGAGTAATGATTGGTATGTAGTGAATATAGAATAGTTTAGGTGCTGTAAGGACGCAAAGTTGGCACTTAGTTCTGCCTGTACGGTGCTTGTCAGGTGAAATCTTCTTGTTTGAGATACAAAATACACCTGTGAAATTAAAAAATAGTATGGATTGGCCATTGCTTTATTTAGTGACACCATATATTAAAAGAGAAATGTCTTTGGATTTAATCTCATTTTTTTTCCCTCTGTTTTATGTTATTGGCTGAGTTATGAATAGGACTATGTTAAATGTCTGCCTCAAGGAGCAGAAAACACATTGCACAACAGGTACTTAATTTCCTTGCGGATTCATAAGTGAGTAGTCACATTTCTACGTTCATTTTCAGTAGCTGAACAAATCACTTCAAGTGTATTTAATAGCATCTTGTTTGACTTTGGCACTTGGTAAAATTGTGAGCTAGGATAAGGGAGTGAGGAGATGCACTGTACGCTAAGTCCAAGCTTGTGTCTGGACCATGCAGGGGTTAATTGTGAGAATAAATCACAGATGAACCCAGCGCTGTGGGAAGGGCTTTGATCTAGATGCTCTGTGTGCTGGTAGAAGTGTATAGTATCACACAGGCTGTACAAGGATTTGGATGTTCAGGAAAGGGATTTCTGTATGTGTACAGAACTAAAAAATGTCTTTGTGGTGTAATGGTGCTGCTCACACCCACTCCGCTCCCCCAGTGAGCTGGTAGCCTGCTCCAGGGTGCAGTCCATGGAGGGCCTCATGAACAGGGTGGTCTGATAGACGCTGTTTTATTGAAGAGAAATGGTGTTGGGAAAGTGCAAATGTTTGCAGCTGAGGGGGTGGCAAAGCAGGGATAGAGCTGTGGTAAAAGAAGGAGCCCCTGGCAGAGCTGGCTGCTCTGCTGCTCGCCTTGGGGGTCTGTTCTTCGTTCTCCATGGGCTCTAAAGCATCACAGGTGGTAGCAGTGACACTGGCTGGTACCTGTGCTGGTGCCTGTCAAAACCTGGATGCTCACACGTGTGTTAACCAGTGCAACGTTTCAAGCAAGTCCAGCTGCAGCTTCCCCATGTTCTCCTGGGTTTGGCATAGGGGGGAACCCGCAGCTGTTAACTCCTGTACGCATTTGTATCTGTTCATGTTCAGGGGTCAATGATTCATCCGGGGTTTCAACACTAAACTCTCTCACTTGTTCAACAAGAAAAGAAACTTGCTGTTGCATCAACAGGGGATTAAGTTCTGACGTCTGGAGCTTGCCTGACCCCCCGTCTGCAGCCTGAACTGCGAGGGGCTGTGGGAGAGGAAGGAGCAGGTTACGCTTTTAACCGCAGTGTGAAAACACCGAGGGGGAGGAACAGGCCAGGGGTCAGCAGGCAGGGGATCAGGGGTGGCAGAGTGTGGAAGTTGTCCTGGCGCGTGATGGCAAAGGCATGCCCTCGGCTGCACCGCCCGAGTCAGGCGGTCTGTCCTGACACGGGGCTCGAGTCCAGCCTCGCGCTCTCCTGGGCAGCCAGGTCGCGAGAGCTGCTGCAGGTGTTCAGCAAGAACTCAACTGCCTGGGCTGCTGCTGGTGTTACTGGGAGTCTGTCCCGGGCAGGGCATCCAGGGCAAGCAGGCTGGGGCAGGAGGAGCTCCTGCATGTCGTGCAGTCGCTGTAAGAACCGCGCTGCTGCTGAGTACTTGCGCCTCTGAAACATGGGGGTGTTGGACAAGCTGGAGAACCCCGTGCTCCTGCTGGGATGGTCGGAATGCTGCCTGGCAAGGTGTAACAGAAACTGGTAGGAGATGAGAAGCAGTGAGGCTCAGCCTCTGCTGGTGTCAGGATGAGCCTTCCCTTGCGAGAAGGTGTCTTACAGACACCTCTGCAGTACCTTCCTGCTCTGCCGATGCTAAAATCTGTTCCCACATCGTGTCTCCTTTTACCTTCTCCCTACCGGGATGCTCAGCAATTTTAATCTCCCGAGGGACTGCCACCATAAAAAGCCACCTCAGCTTTGGTTTCAAGGACAGCATGTCACTTGGATCTGGAGACGAAGAAATCTCGACTTAAAGCTGACAGAACACAATAAGATGTGGCTTCCTGGATTAGTATGTCCTTTCTGAGTGATACCCTGTAATGTGGGTGCAGGGGGTTTTCCAATGAAACCTACACCCAAGTGATATCCCCCTGGAAACAAAATCCTTTGAGAAAAATCATCCGTCAGGTCTGCTCTTGCTTACTGGTGATGGACTCCAGCATCCACATCTTCAAGCTGTGATTAAAGCTCCTGCCAGCTGTCACCCTGCAGTGGTTTTTCTCCAGATCACTATGTGAGTCCTTTCACAGAGGGATGGTGACAGGGCTGGCACTGCTGCTGTTATGTTAATTGCCCTTGTTTTTAATTGATGGCCTCTGTAGGTTGTGGTTGTGGCGAGGGAGGTTTGTGTAAGTGGTTTTATCTACAACCTCCTTTCTCTTAAGTAGAGAAATGAAATTTCTGCTTTGTGGGTACATTTGCTGAGACCTCATGGTGTGCTCCCCAAGATGTGTCTGGAACAGTGGTTTGTGTCCGTCACATCAGGCAGCAGAAGGAAACGCTCTGTGTGGAGCCACTTCCCAGTTCTCTGCACAAGGGTCTGTGTGTCACCTCACGCTCTGGTTGCTGCTGAAATGGCTGAATATTTGTCCCGTGAGTGGAAGTGCCTGCGACCCCCCTGCTCGGAGGGCTGTGAATGATTGCAAAGAGCTGGGGCAGGGCAGGAGGGGCTGGAGGAACTGTTCTGCTGGAAGGGGCATGGGGGCACTTTTAATGAGCTGTGCAAAGAGCTCGTTCCAACAGCTTCTAATGGACTCAATGTCTACAGCCTCTTGGCTTGGTAACAGCTGAGGCAGCCAAATCTGCTAAAAGGAGCTCTGAGCAGGCAAATAGGGCCCAGTGCCTTCAGAAAACAGACTTGACTTCCTCGGTGGCCATAGAGCAATTTAAAATTAACTTGGATGTTATGGGTCCTCCTGGTTAGAACAAGGAGATTTTAAGAACTTCCAGAAGAAAAATTACATTGCTTGCACTGGAAAGCAAAGAGCATGAAGGGCGTCTGTGTGGGCAGAGGGGTGATGCAAATGGGGATGGGAGTGGGGTGTCCTGCATGCTGTAGGGGAGCTGGATCCTGGCTGGAGAGCATAGCAGGAGCATGGACAGGTAGGGAGCAGTCTAGAGAGCAGCCTGGCAGGAGAAATAGGCGATTGTAGCCTGATTATACATTTCGTACACAAAGTCCATCTCTGTGATGTTTGTGAGTGGTGATTTGGGAAGGCCAGTTTCACAAAACTGGAAGCAATGGTCAGTTCAAAGATGAGAGGAAGAACTTCAGTGGGGAAAGAGGGTGATAACTGAAAGCACAGTGACTACGTTTTACCACATCCCCTGCGAGCTTCAGTCCAGAGAGAGGGCAAGCCTGGCAAAGAGCAGGCTGGCACTGGGAGGATGTGAAAGCAGCAATACTTGGGTTGGGGGAAAGGGAAGCGGAAAAGAGTCAGTATTAATTGGAAAACATGACTGCATATAAAACATGTCTGCCTGATTCCTGCCTGTGTCTGCAATGGTTGGCTCAATGACTGTAAACGTCTTTTCCAAACTACTCGTTTCTGTGGCTCTATGAAAAGAGATGCGGAAGAACTGAGGAAGAAATCCCTGGGCAGGGTGTTGAGGGTGATGAACACAAATGTTCATCAAAGAAACCCAACCCGTGGTAATCTGTTGGCAGATGGGCAATGCAGAAAAAGCCACGTTCAGTGAACTATTTTTGTTCTATACTGAGCAAAATTCTGATAGTGCAGTCCTACAGCATAAGAAGTTGACTGATAATAAATATTTTTACTGTGACAGTAACTAAAGGGAAATTTAAAATTTCATACATCCAACCCTGGGTACTGTAAAATCTGTATGTTTAAGCAACTTCCATACAGTAATTTTGCAAGAGCTGCCTGAGGAGTGTATTGTGTACCAATGAACTGAGTGTGTTTCTAGAAGCCCCAATACAGATGGAGATCACCAGGGGTGCTGACCACAGGTCAGGCTGTTCTGTACCCCTCCTTGGGAAGCATTTAAGAAAAAACCAAAAGGTGGGAGATCATAATATGTAATTATCTCAATACAGCTACTGGACTGGCTACCCACAGCCAAGGTGCTTAATGTGATATTTGTGTGTGTGGGACATGTGAAAGTTGACAAGAGCAGTGAAGAGTCCACCAGGCTGCTATTTGTTGAGTTGGTGACTTTTTGCCACACACTCAATTTGCTCACTTTATCTGAGCTTCAGCTGTCTCATTTTAAAACAGAGAAAATGATTCTTTTTTTTTTCACCAACTGCAGAATACCTCAAGAAGTTTAAAGACATTTAAATAAAAATGTTTAATAAGCTTTATGTTGTTTTGGCAGAGGAAAATAGATTCCCTGAAGCTCTTGCAGCTTTGTGGCCCTGTGTTACTGGCCCCTTTCTAGCCACTCTGCAAATAGCCAGCGGGAGCAAAACGACTCCACTGGCAGGAAGGCTGGTAAACAGGGCTTGGGTTATGTCCAGATTACATAATGCTTGCAGGAGCTGGGTTAGTAGAAATGAGATTCACATCTCCATCCTGCTGGAGAACAGGCAGGGAGCACAGTGTGGCTGGTAGCACAGCTACAGCTGTGACATGAGAACGCTCAGTGGTTTTTTTTGCTTCAAATAGTTCTGTACATCAGAGGTAGGATGTTTCTTTGTGATAGCAGAGGGATGAAAGGGCTTGAAAAGCTCCAATTCAGTCAAAATCTCTCTTGGTATTGGTATCAAGGTCCTGGAGGAGCCCTGTTTGCCACACTTTTACCTGGTTATAGGGTGGTGGGGGCGCCTGTGTGGGGCTGATGGGGCTGTGATGACCATGCAGCATTCAGAGGCTGATGGAGAAAACCCAAAGTTTGGCAGTGCCAAGGTAGGGCTGCTTTGAGTGCTGAGTCTGCCTGGTGGGGAAGCTGTAGGCACTGGGTCTGACGGGGAACAAGGTCCAGCTGAAGGTCCTGGTGTCCCTTTCAGGCTGGCACTGAGGATTGGTGGCTCGTGCCTGTGTCTCAGTGCTATGCCTGGGTGAGCCAGCTCACCTTACGTGACCCACATTGCCTGACAGAGCCTCCTTTCCCCAGGGCACCTCATCTGCCCTTCCCGGAGACCACCAGGTCTCCTGCCCACAGGAGACTACCTCGTGGCTTGGCTTCCTCTGCCATAGCTCAGCAGGTCCCCCAGTGTGGAAAATCCCCGGTGCTTTCAGTGTAGCAAAGACAAGATCTGTGTCTGGAGGGGCAGAGGTCGAAGGCAAGGCTCTTGAGCAACAGGAAGAAGAGCTGCTGCAGTCCAGACCCTCAAGCCGCTTCCCTAGAAATCATTAAAAGGTTATAAAATTAACCTGATCACAAGATCCATTTTAAAGTTCATATGTGCCACCATTTTTCCCCATTAACTTTGACAGAATTCTGTTGAAAAATATAAATGCAAAGCTGCAGGGAGGTATGAGAAGTAGAAGGAGTCTTGACAAGGATGCAGGGATCGAAGGATAAAGATCATGTGGAGGTGACGGTGCCACTCAGAGCAGTGGTGCAGCTCAGCCTGTCCAGGGGCACCCGTGGCCAAATCCCTAAAGGACCATTCTCCTGACATTTGTTAGCATTTGTTGTTTGTGCACTAACCAAACATACTAGACACTGGGGGCATCAATTAATTAACATTCGCAAAATATCTTGAAATCAAAAAGCTTTCAATTTCATATGGAGTTTAGTTCCATTTTATTGATGGCTTTTCTTTTTATTCTGGAGAATGCTTGGTCGAAATTGAAGTTATTCTGGAGTGGTTTTGTTCCTTTTTTGTTCAATGATGATCCTATCTCAAAAACCTTTTTAATATAGCTGCAGCTTGTCCTCTTTTAGGGTAGAATAAATTGGATAGACAGCGCTACAGCTTTCTTCAAGTGGTTTGCTGTTCATCCATACAGGTCTCAAAAATTCAGGGAAGCCTTTCACATAGCAGTTCTTTCTGCCCTGTTTTGGTTTTACCCCTTGGCTTTTGATCTTGCAGTGAAGAGGAGTTATTAGATTGATGCTGTGTTTCATTGCAATGTTTTCCAGAACATTTTCCATACACTGGAGAATAAATATTCATTACTTATAATTAGTTTTCTAAATTGTACATCACCTATTTCATAAAGTCAGTTAAAGCCTTCACTGATATGCTCTTGTATCATTGTTAAATATTTTCAGTTGCTCTACTCCTATAAGAGCCAAAGTGTCTTTATTTTGAAGTTGACTTTGGTGCAACTTTCCTTGCAGGAAACTGAAGAATATTTTGCCAGTGGGAGAAAATAAATTTGCCTTTGACAATCAAATGGAAAAGAGCTTAATGAGAGCAAAGCTATTTCTCTGGCATAAAGAAAAGAACCATAGCAAAGAGGAATTATCAGTTGGCACAGGAATTAAATCACTAATCTAGTGGCGAACACGTTAAAACACGATTCTTTATTTTTGTAAGGTTTAGCACTGCCAGGTTTGCTGCTCTGGTCCTGCTGGTTTGGGGGAAGTGAAGCGCAGGGAGCCCATGAGAGCTGCCAGGTGCCAGGGCTGAGCTGAGCCTGAGGCTTTTACTTCACACACTCTCATGTCATTTAATTGGCATCTAAAATTAGGTCTGAAAGTGATCTTTAAATCCAGATCTTGGGCACTTTGTATGAGGCATTGACACTGCTACAATTGATGTATGAAAAAAAATCCAGTTACACTCAGTTCTGCTGTGTTCATGTTTCCCTGTACACTGAAGTGCTGGGGCTTTGCTAGCAGAACCGCTTGTGAATGCAAAGCCTGGGTGCTAAAAGCAAATCAGAAATTCTATCATTTTGTCCGCATTTCAAACCTTCTCTTGCAGATGTAGTGAGCAGTAAATCCATATTGGTTTTGACCTCATTCAGCCCAGGCCTGCAGCAAATTGTTCGTAGGTGAACAGGCAGGTGGTGGCTGTGCTGTACCTCCTCTGGTGCCTGGCTGAACCCTCAAATGCTGTGGCTGAGACCACATTATCCCCAAAATGGAGCTCCCCACAGTCCCCAGCCCACACTGTCCCTAGCCTTGGCAGGGAGCAGAGCCATCATCTCCCTCTCAGAAGCCCAGACTCGGTCCAGGGGAGGAAGGTCCCAGCAGAGGGACAGAGGTGCCTTTGAGTAGCAATTCAGCCCGCTCAACAAGCTGGAAAAGTGATAAAATAAATAGTTCTGTGGCTTCCAAGTGATTCTCAGCAGTTATTTATAGTGCTGTGGGCACTCTGCCCCGTGCTCGCTGACAATATCCCTGTTCAGCCCCGCCGTGACCGAGCCCAGCTCTGCGCTGGGCTCCCCCGGGGCTCTCCCGTCCTGGGCTTGGGGCCGCTCTCCTGACTTCCTTCCATTGCTCATTATTTTGGCCGTGGCTGTCGTGACAAATGGCTTTGGTCTAGTTTGTGCCTCCTGGGTGGATGGATGGATTCACACTGCGGTGTGGGGACACTGGGTTTCTGCCAGCCTTGGCCAAGGCTGGGGTGATGCCGGGTGATTCCTGCCCGCAGGAAGTGGTGTGACACCAGGGTGCTTGATTTACTGATTTCCGTAGGGGCTGGGATGGGTTGCCATGGAATGGGTTCTCACAAATCTCTTGGGAGACTCTGATCCAAGAAAAGAGACTTTTCTGCGTGCTGCCTATTGCAAATATGTGGAACATACATCTCCCAAGGATGTTTTTCCACAGCCATGCAGAGCACGGTCTGTGGAGGTTGAAGAGAAAGCACGAACATTAAATGGGTCAGATACTGGGACACCTGAGGGTGTTAGCAGAAATGCCAGCCCTAATTCAACATTGTGGGATAGTTCCTGCTCTCCAAAGGTTCCTTGGTTGATGCCTGTGAGCCTGCAGCATGTGGGAAGCTCAGGCAATCAAAGGAGGATTTTGGTTTTGCTGTGGTCTCATATCAGTCCTGAACCCCTTACACAATGTAGGGGGGAAGATGTTGTACTTGATGGAAACGATTTGGGAGAAATACTGTGTCCTTAAGGGAGTAACTGGAGCATTTTGCTTGTCTGAGTGTCTCCAAGTGACAAGATGTCTCTGCAATGCCACACCTCTCACTTTTGCTCTCCTCCTTTTGCAGGAAGGAAGATGTCTCTATGTGATCCTGCTGATGGCCCTGTACTGGTGCACGGAGGCGCTGCCCTTGGCTGTGACAGCTCTGCTGCCCATCGTCCTCTTTCCCTTCCTGGGGATCCTCCCGTCTAACAAAGTTTGCCCACAATACTTTTTAGACACCAATTTCCTCTTCCTCAGTGGTTTAATCATGGCCTCGGCCATTGAGGAGTGGAATTTACACCGCAGGATTGCGCTCCGGGTGCTCATGTTGGTGGGAGTCCAGCCAGCCAGGTGACTACGGGAGCAGGGGGTTCTCCATGGGGGATGTGAGCTGCAGGTGCTTGGGAAGCGACTCTACTGTGCTGCTCCTACAGTGGGGGGTGTCCATATCCCCTTTTCTCCAGCTTACTGTGTTTGTTCAGCTGTTTGCCTTTGCCCCTGGGCCAGTGGAGCACAGGGAGAATCGTTTGGTTCAGCCCCATGCTTGTGCTCCGTCCAGTTTCAGGAGAGTCATAGAAATCCTTTTTGGTATTGGTTTTGTTATCTCTGCACGTGAGCTTTTCCTCCTAATGTGTCAGAGAACTCGTCAAATGGAAGAAATTCAGCTTTTCCTTTTTTCTCTCTTTCAGACTAATCTTAGGGATGATGTTGACAACGTCTTTCCTGTCCATGTGGTTAAGTAATACTGCCTCCACTGCTATGATGCTTCCAATTGCAAATGCAATTTTAAAAAGCCTCTTTGGGGAGAAAGACACATCTAAAGATATGAACAGGGAAAATGAAGAAAACCAAGGTAATTGAGACAGGGCAGTAGTACAAGCCAGCTGAGGTCTGCTCTGCTGCTCTCAAATCTCCCCATTTTATCGACTTCACTGGCACAAATACCACGTTCCTGAGCTTGCAGCTCGATCTCAGGGCTGTACACTGTACACTTTACTGTACACTTTACTGTACACTGTATTCCCATGGTGGAAGAATATTGGCAGAAAACTCCCTTTTATCCTGCCCCTTCCTCATGTCATGCAGGGAGGCAATGCTTATGAGTGGCCTGGAAAAGCAAAAAGCTGCGATGCCCAGCCAAGCTGCTCCATAAACCTGCTGCTGGCACAGGTTAAAGTCCAGCTCTGTGGCACGGTGGTGGTGGGATTTGTAGGGATGCATTGCTGTGGGCACAGCTGGAGCCAGGGAGGGCTGTAGATAGGGCAGATGCTGAGTGCTAGGTGATGGTGCAGGGTGGGTCCCTCCCTGTGGCACACAGAGCTGTCATGTGCTTGGGACACCTGTGTTCTGTTGTTTTCCTGTTTGTTCACACATGGAACAGGAGGAGAAAACAAGGAACCAAGGGAAGGCTGGCAGGTTAAATATCTCTCTGTAAAGTGCTTTGTGATTTTTTTTTTTCCCATCTCGATGCTGCTGTTTGGTGTTGTTCCTGAGCAGGCTGAGGACAGGTCAGGGGTATGTGGCCAGGTAAGGCCTTCTTCCAGCCCTCTCTTCACAAGTCATTTACCAGAACTTTGGGCTCCTGGCACACAGTGATGAGAAACAGCAAACCAGAAATGACATCCTGACAGCCCCTTTGCAGCTATTGCTGATAGCTGGAGCTGTAGTCATGGCTTCTTCTTCTTCTGCTTCTTGCACTAATTAGTAATTCATCTGCCTCTGTGATTTAAAAGCAATGGCTTTTTGGTTCCTGTTGAGTCCTAAGATAAAGGAGTCCCCAGAAGAAGACTCAAACATGTGCACACTCTAATAAAGATATAATTAATCATTCATCATTAATGTTTAGCAGTCATGAGATATTTTCACTCCAGGTTGCTTTATCACGTTTATGAATTTTTGACTGTTCACATCTATTAAAATCAACCGCACTGATTTCCTTGCTGTAATTTCCTGTTCTGTGTTTTGTCAGTCTGCTTTTAACCTGCTTGACCCCACCCTCTGAAACTGACTGTGTAGTTGTGGCTGCGAATACAGTGGAGTTTGGGAACACATAAAAGGAAGATTTCCCCCTTGTCCTAGACGCTGTTAAGCACAGAATTGACATCCTTGACTCACAACACTTGCAGTGGTGAGAGAAACCAGAAAAGGCAAGAGAGGGGCGTGCAGGTAGAAGAATGAATAAAGTGATGCTTTGCAAATATCATGTGATGGCGTGCTGATGGTTGTTTTTTTTTGGAGATAGAGGCTTTTAAAAGTTATTTATGATACAAGTGAAGGAGGAATTACCTGTAAGATGTACATTTTGTACATTGAAATGTGTGTTTTCATGTAGACTTTTTATTTGAACTTCGGTGTCCCAAGGTGGACTCATCCTTTTTGGTAATCTTTCTGAATGGATGAGCAAAGCTGAGTTCCTTGAGGGAAGCCCTAAACCTGAAGTCAGTCAAAAGTGATGGATCTGCTGTTACATTTAGGAGTGGAGATGTGCAGATGAGAAGAAGTTATACTAATTTCATAGTCTGCTAAATGTTTATAATCTGTCTGAATTGCTATCTGTGCTCCAAAAAGACAGATTTATTTGTGAAGGGAGCTGTATGTGGAAGAAAACTTGTACAGCGGCATGTGATAAGATCAGTTTGCAAACTGACTTGGTTTCATGACACTGTAGTAGAGTCCATGAGGCTAAAAAATATTTGTGTGGTTAAAAATAATAATTTAAAATATAATAAAGAATATGTGACATTTCAAAGCACTTGATTTACAGAAAAAAATCTCAACAAGTGTATGAAACCATACACTTTTGTGTAGGGCTTTGCTTACACACACAGTGCCTGTATTTAAGTGATCTCTGATCAGCTGGTGACACTTTTTTCCTGATAAGAGAATCTCAAGCATTCAGTCACATATGTCCATGCTCAACCACGTGGGCAGCATGTTATAGATCAGCAAATATTTACATTCTTGTGTCACTGACAGCTAAAACTGGGTGTAATAATTTGTTCATTTTGACACTCTTGGCTTCTGATGCAAGAGAGCAGGTAGTGAGGTTGGGTGGCTGAAGTCCCAGCTGGTTTTGGTGGATCAAAGCAGGGTTACAAATTTAACACCAACAGACATTTTTCAGCTTCTATAATTTTCTTTTTGGAGCTGGGCCCTGCAATTCTGTCTGACATCTCCAGCAATAGGTGTGTGACAAGCTGGAAGCTGCTGTGCCAGTGAACCTGACCTCTCTCCTGCTTCTGCCCACTAACCCATCATTGGCAATATTTCATTTCTCTGAGCACCTTAAATGTCTCCAGGTAAAAATCACAAGAAAATATTTCCATTCTTCTTTTCCTTCATAGAGAATATTCTGCAAATTCAAGATAAACTGCAGTCAGTGCTTGAGGTGTAACTCTGAGTCACAGACCTGGAAATAATGTCTCTAAAGGGGGCAGGTGGGCAATGTGCATTTTTGGACACTGCTACCTGGTTTGACTGCCTAAACCAAGGCTGTGCTGGCAGAGTATGGCCACAGCACTGCTGCCTGCATCCCTCAGTGGGTGAAAATATTCTTTCTCAGGTCTTCTAAACTTTTTAGAACCAGTAAAAAGATCATTAAAGCAAAAATTATCTAGGAAAAGCATTTCTGCCTCTAATGTATATGAGGTATTTTGGTGAAATGGCCACAGAATCCTCATACTGCCCTGTGAGAGGTGTGTACAGCTGGGTCCAAACTCTGTTATCTTTGGCCTTTTCTGACTTACGGATCTAGAATAACTTTCAATTCCTTTTTTACCAGTTTCATAGGAAAAGCTCTGCAGTATGCCTGGCTTTCCTTTGCATGGTTGCCTTTGCAGTCCTTCCTTGAAAGATAACTCACACCTGGTCTTGCCCAGATGGGATGGTAGTCTGAGCTTAGCAGGGAAAAAAATTGAAGAATGTTGAGGTAGAATGAAATGTCTTTGCAGAGCCAGGACTGGGCTTGAGTGGGACAGCATTGTAAGAGCCTTTGGGCTAAATCCACTGAGGGTTCAACAGTCAACCCTGGGTTAATGTTCATCCTTCTAATTACATCCCTTCATCGTGGCAAGGTTGGGATGAAAGCTCAGCATGTGTGTGTCCAAGGCAATTAACTCCAATTCAGTAAATTAGCAATGTGTAAAACATGACACGGCAAAAATCCCTGGTTCACTGAGCTGCCACGAGCGCGGTGCCTTTGGCGCACACGTGAGTCCAGAGCCTTTGACCACTGGCTTCTCTCTGTGCTTTAAGTCTCTAGGTCATATTGGGTGGGACAGGATCGGGTTTTGGGCTAAGAAGGGGTGCAAGGAAATTTGGGGACTGCTTGAGTGGCAGTACCAGGAACTGGGCTCTGTATGTAGCCGTCTGCAGAGCCCAGGGAAGGGCAGGCACACAAACCTCTGGACCCAAAACCACGCGGAGAGCTCAAGGAAAGGCAGCAGAGCCAGCTGTGGTGCGGAGGGACCACCTGGGCTGAAGGTGGATAAAACTCACAGGTGCTCCAGTCCTGCCAGGAACATGGGAAATGGGGTTTGATAGCACATCTCCCAAACTCAGGAGGTCAAGCTGTGACCACAAATGCCACAAGTCCTAATGTCAGGTCTGGTAACAGAGTGGTTGTACTGCATTTCCATCTTTTGATTTCTGAGTCCTCCCGTGGGTTAGTGTGGTCAAGTGGTGTGCAGCTCCCAGTTTACAGGGACTGGCTGCTCAGCCTGCAGGGTCTGTCATTTGTGGAGAGGATGATGGGCTTGGAATGGTCCTTGCTGTCAGCGTGGCTTTTGAGGGACCTGGTACAAAACCTAATCCCCAAATGTCTCTCACTCTTGTCTTTAAAGAAGGAATTACAGCCTTGTGGTAACTGCACTAGATGTCTGCAGGGTGTAAAGCTCTCACCCCATGGGAATAAAGCTCAGTGACAGGAAGTGCTCTGCTGTGCCTCGGGGAACCTGCCTAACAGATATAGCAAGGCCCAAGAGTGTTTCTTCCTAAGAATGACTTATGGTTAATCCTCCCCCAAAAAAACCCACCCCAAACCCATGACTTGGTAAGGGATACCCTGGAACTCTTGGCTGTGTTGGAAGATCCCAAAGTCCAGCCTGTGGAAAAAGCAGTAAAAGGACCAAGTGCCTGGGTGTTGGAGGAGAAGCCGGGTGCTGTGGTGGGACTGGAGCAGTGGCAGGAGGAGGTGGGCTCGTTCATCCCTGCCAGGTGCTCCTGACCCCATCCCCTTGGTGTGAGCTCACCTTTCATTTGCACAGCCCCTCCTCTAAAATGGGAGTTGTTTCTTCTGTCCCTCTGTTTGGTTCAAGGAGAATTTTCTAGATGCTTTGAACTGTTTTAAAGTCCTCATCTTTCTTTTTCAGCATCTTTACATCAGAATAAACTTTACACTGTACCAACTGAGATGCAGTTTCTGGCAAGCACTGAGGAGTAAGTTAACTATAAAGTTTGTATTAGAGAGTTGAGAGAGAATTATCCCCTGAGCTAGACCAAGTTTCAGGAATTTGAAATTCAATCATTGCAATGTTTTGATTATACCGAACATCCCAGTCACTAGAAGCCTGATGATAAAAACCCCCTCTGTGTGTCCAGCATCCCTCTGCATGTTCAAATCATTACAGAGGTTTTTTTCAGCCACTCTGAAATCATAGCCAGAGGTGTCTCCTGCTGGGGATTTGTGCCTTGGTTTTCTCAGGAACATCAAATGTGTGAAGCCGGTGATGTAAAACCCCCCAGGATTTACACACTGGCGATGGTCCTGCTTTGATAACAAGGATGGGAAGGAAGCATGTCTTCAGGAACACAGGAACAGATGTTTCTTTCCTCACATCTATCAAATTTTAGTTCTGTTTCCTTTTGGCAGTCCTGTGGACTTTATGCTCAGGGTTACAAGCTTCTGAGGGGCTGGGCAAGGCACAGGCACCCTCAGCTCCTGTGGGTGGGTCTGAGGGTGCTCTGTCCTCTGCAAGGCTGGCAGTCCTGTGTGACGCTTCACCAAGCAGACCCCTCTGCAGCACTGAGCTGCTAAGGTGTCCTTGAGCACACTGGTAGCTTGGGTTTCTAAAAACTGGGAATTTTCCTTCTGTCAAGGCTCTGAAGTGGTTGCGCTGTATTTAAACCAGGGCTTTCACCGGATTCTCTTTTGGACTATTTTAAAGCAAAGATCTGGCGGAGGAGAAGGAGATTTCCAGTGATGCTCTCTCAGACTTAAAGAAGGAGGAGGAATACAAAACAAACATATGGAAAGGTTTCCTCATCTCAATCCCATATGCAGCCAGCATCGGAGGTACAGCAACGCTGACAGGGACTGCGCCAAACCTCATCCTTCTGGGGCAGCTGAAGAGGTATGGGAGGCTGTCCTGGGGATCCTTGTAAATCCTGCAAGACAGAGACATGGTCTTCATCCCTGTAGGAAATCCCTATCTGTGCTGAGTGCTGGTTTGGAAAATTCATGCCCTTCCAGAATGTTTTGGGAAATGAAAGCAGGGAGTGCACCGGCCTTAGACTTAATAAGCGGGTTTGCAGCGTAGCCAGGCAGGCTGTCAGCCAAACTGGAGCATGTGTGCTTCACCTCACTGATGCTTTTAATCCCGTTGAATTTAATGGGACCTGACTCCACGCCTTCAATTAACCTGGTAACTGTTTTGATGAAGCAGACTGTGTAGTGCTTTGTGAGCAATTATAGCAACTGCTGCATGGGAGAAAGAAAAATAATGAACCCACTACTTGTGGCCTGTTTTCTTAGTCATAAAAGATTCCTCCTATGTGCATAGGAGCAGAGATTTGTGCCAGCCCAGGTGCCCACAGGTATTTCTTACCTTTGCTGACCTCTACAAGAAGTACCTACAGCCTGTCCTGCGCACTGCAGCATCCCTGTGAGGTTCATGTTGAGACTCTCCAGCAGTTTCTGTAGCAGGATTTAATCCTGGGTGTTCAGGAGTATCTTTGTATGAAGGCATTGACCATCTGGAGAGAGATTTCCAGATCTTTCCTTGCAGGCTTGCACATCTAGGCTGGGTGAGATGGGGGTGGCAGGATGTCCTGGGGGTTGTCCCAACACAACATTCCTCACATTTCCTTATGTCCAGGTAACTCCTAAGGCACGCACAGGGATAGTTTTTAAATGCACAGGGGCAGGTTTGTGGGATATTTCACTGCTGATTTCAGATGCTTGTTTACCCGTGGATGGAAGAGTTGCTTTCCCATCTTGCATTAACTTGATTTTTCCCGTTTGCTTAGTTATTTTCCAGAATGTGATGTGGTGAACTTTGGTTCTTGGTTTATGTTTGCATTTCCTTTAATGCTGATTTTTCTCCTCATGGGATGGCTATGGATCTCCATCCTGTATGGAGGAATTAATCTGAGGTATGTTGATATTCACTATACATATATGTACTCTGGTTATATTAGCATTGTGAAATACGTATTCATCATGATTCTCATCCTAAATCTACTGATATTACCCAGGACCATCTCCTGGAAGGTGGGGGAATTTATAACTAACTCTAGCATGCCCATCCCATAACAAGTCATCTGTTTTTAAAAAGCTGATATACAATAGGAAGGTTTTAAAGATATCTCATGGTTACATATACTTTATCCAACTGAAATACGTGTACGGAGTATGTATTATATTCATTCAGTTAAACGTATAATTTTTAAAGGTTTTTTTACTGCCTGACCTTGGCCTGTGGTGGGTAAATGGGAGATTTTTAATGACAGAAGGAAAAGCGAGATCTAGCTTTGAAGACCATGACAAAATCTTAGTTCCCCGTAAAAGAGACAGGATTTCTTCCTGGGGCAAAAACCTGGGTTTGGAACAGATTACTTCACAACAGGGCTTAATTTTACAACAACGTGTTAATCTGTAACTGAGAATAACATGTTTTTCCGGTAAACCTTTGCTGGATACCTGCAACCCCAAAGCGATTGCAGCATTGCTCTGCTGCTCATGTGGAGCCCTTTTTCCCCCTCCACACTCTCACAAGTGATAGTAACAAAGTCAGAGTCTTGCTTCCTCCAGGGACCATACAGAATTTGTAATATTTAGAAAAGTCTTTAATTGTTGTTTTGACTTTAAAATGCAAATGGGGGGAGAGGGGGAAAAAGAGAACAGGTGTCCAAATATTTACACTGTCTCAGGCATAGGGGAAAAAAACAAAACCAATGGGAAAGTTTTAATCCAGAAAATGCCGAAGCCTTGTCCTTCAGTTGCTGGTGGGGCTTCTCAGGAGGCTCTGCGTGCTGCCGTGTGATGCTTGGCCGGCTCCCACTGCCGAGAGCTGCGCCGCTCACGCCGTGTGCCAGGGCTTGTGCGGAGCCGAGCCTGGCTTCCCGTGTCCCACGGTGAGGGCTGGGCACGGCCCCGGCATCCGGCCGGCACAGCCCCGGCCCCTCAGGTGAGGGGAGAGGCCGAAGCCGCCGGTGAAAGGCGGAGTGGCTCTGGCGCTCGGGGAACGTGATGCTCTGTGTTTGGTTTGGCTCGTCCCCGGCAGCACAAAGCCCGGCTGTATTGGGATAGCTGGGCCGGCGCGGATACCAGAATTCCCCAGTGGGGAGGTGCGTGGAAGAGGCACTGCAAAGCTTTGCAAGCACAGCCAAGGCTCCGCAGGAGCCTCTTGGGATGCTTGGGCTGTAACTGCTTGGGGATAGCGGCTGGACCTTCTCTGTGGGCAGCTCCTTGGTGTCTGCAGCAGGGCACGGGCAGGTGGACATTTCAGCTTTGCTTGAATCCAAAAGACATCAAAAGGCTAAGGTATGGGCTGGCTGAGCTGAGGCTGCTGTTAACAACACCTCCCAAAATATAAGAAATTAAAGGGCCAGGAGCTTGAAGTGCAGGAGATTCTGAATGATCAACCATTTGGCCATACAGAACATCCAGCCAACACATCCGTTTGAAAAAATAAATTAGTTAAGGAACGGCAGGCACCACGGGGATGGGCAGATGCATCTGATACAGAAATTTGGGGTTGTAGGTTTAATCAAGGTCACAGGCAGTGTTAGAAACCAGGTTCAGTGTCATGGGATGTGGTGGGAGATGAAGTGTAAGATGTGAATGTATCATTTGTATGCACATGCTACAAAGGAGCAAACTGTGTGCAGTCAGTGCAGCCAGGCTAAGAGGCTTAGCCAGGAGCACATTAACATTCCCGGCCACTTAGAAATTCCTCACATTTTTGTTGATCCTCAGCAGCATCCTGGGATCACCCAGGAAATTACAAGTGACTTGAAAAATGAAGGGACAGATTCATTTTCTGTGTCACCCTATTTCCGAGTCGTTCTGCCCAAGTAGGTAACTTGCTTGGAAGGAAGACAAGGAAATCCTGCGATGTTGGGACTTTCATTTGGCAATCACAGCCCATGCCGGACGAAACAGTTCAGAATATAAATGAGAGGAAACTTCCTCACCTCTGCAGGGTCTCCTTTGTATGAAAGCGTAGACAAAGGAAATATAAAATAATGCCTTATTACCTTTATCTCAGCAGAGATTTTCGCTGTTAGTCTTCATAATCTGAAGATAACACAAACTGAGCTGCCAGGGATGTGCAGCTCTTTGAACCTTGCAGAGCAGGTGCTGGAGAAGGACACTGAGTCCTGCATGGGCTGTAGTAGAAAACGCAGTATTTCCTATGTGTCACTTGGGTCAGAGGCATGTGAAAATGTAATTGTGTTTCTTGGCAGGGGCTGGAAAACAAAAAAGTCAAATATAAGAGTGGATGCAGAAGCCCGAGCCAAGGAAGTGATAAAGGAGGACTATCAGAAACTGGGTCCAACAAAGTGAGTTGTAAAGTTGGGATGGAAATGAGAAAGAAATTAAGTGCATTTGCAAATATCCTGTTTTAAGAGTGGAGGAGTGGGGGGAATGGAGTTTTTTAAAGAAAATTATACCTATATTTCCACTCAGTCTGCTGAACTTTGCTTTTTGCCTGCTCCAGCCTCTTCACCTTCGCTAGTGTGAATAATTGCAAATAGCAGCTTGCACTCAAATCTTCTGAAGAACAACATTCCTGAACAAAATTCATGCTGGGTTGTTTAATTACTCTTTATGATTTTTCTACTCCAGGAACAAACCCAGTTCTGTGTTTGTTAGGTGCTAACCAACACAGGCTGGATTTCAGAGGTTTGTGCATACCTGTCCTGCAAAGCAGGAGGTATTTGCTGAGAAGGCTGGCAAATCATATTATGGATATGAATTGTATGGATTGTGGATATACTTTAAGAAATCTTAGAGCTCAGAGAAAGTATATAGAAAGAAGTCAGATCCATGCCATGGAATACATTATTTTTTTCTGAATAATTCCTTCAACTATGTTAGTCAAGCAAGGAAAGTAAAAGCCGGTAAAAACTGCAATGATGGGGATTATATTTTGGAGTACGCAGCAGAAAGAAACATGAGTTTTAGACTTCTGAGAAATGCCAAGAAAAGAGGGAAGCAGGAAAAGCTGAGTATCTCTAGAAATCCAACCCTGGATGTGTCCAACCATCCACTGATATTCTGGGCAGCCAAGCCTACTGAAGACTGTTGAAACTGCAGGTTTTATCCTTAAATAGTCTGTGTTTCCCCATCTGTAAAACAGTATTTTCATACTCAGGGCAATGCTGTGAATATCCAGTGATGTTTGTGTCGTGCTATCGACATTGTAATTATTTCTGTTGTGTGGAACATGGAGTGGTTCTTCAAAGACAGCTCTCTGTGCCTGTGCTGTAAATGAAAGAAATTGGTTTATTTGTTCCCTTCAGTACATTATCGAGCAACCTGCAAAATGTCTCTGAAAGAATCAAAGTCCCACTTTGAGATCTAGGAGTGGGAAAGTCCATTAAGCTGAGCTCTACCAATTTGATTAGCAACCCCATAACTAAAAACCAGCTCAAGCAGCCTCTTCCCAAGGCCCTGCTTGTGCTCAGAGAGATTTTAAATAGCGTTTTGAGGCATCATCTTGGTTAAATCTTAACTCCACTAGATGTTTAGTGAATATTGCCTTTTACCCTGCTGTTTGTCACGTGTCTAAGGGACAGTGTTTAGATTTTGACCTTGGAGGAATTTGTTCCTGCTGTCTCATGTATGATTTGAATCTCAATCATCCTTTTATGTTGCTTGAGCTGCAGTGACACCATCCCTGGCTGGCATCCTGGAGAGACATGGGGAGCTGCTTGGCCCTTCCTCTCTGCCACACCCAGAGGGTCAACCTTGCATCCAGCTGCTGTGACATTCCTGATCTCCATCTCGCCTCTCCTTAATGTCTTCCAATAAGGGAGAATTGCTGGCAAACACCAGTATTTGCAAATAGATTTACAATCTGTTCCAGTGTTTCACTGTAGCTGTTTTTAGACAATCAGCCTCACTTCTCAGCCAAGATGCTGCAGCAGGAGCTGGATACTTGTCCTAGCTTGGATCCACCACTTTAGCACATCAGAATTTAACCTCATTTCTTTTCATTTCAGGTTTGCAGAACAGGCAATTTTCTTCTTCTTCTGTGTGTTTGCAATCATGCTGTTCTCCAGGGATCCCAAATTCATTCCAGGTTGGGCAAGCTTGTTTGCACCAGGGTAAGACTATTTTCATCCCACTGTGCCATTTTGCAATAACATTCCCAGGTCATTGAGATTCCTGAGTTTCTGATTGTGTTGCTTAACACAATTACTAAGGTTTCCTGGAATAAATTAAACTGAGCATCAAGTAGTAGAGCCAACTTTGTTTTTTCTGTCTCCTAGAGGATGTGCATGAAGCTAGTGGGAAGTTGGGATATGTCTGTTTGAGGCCATCCCTAGGATTTAATGTTGGGAATGCTGTTTATAAGAATATTTACAGTGAAATACTGAGTTCTTTAGGCAGTCCACCGATTTCACTGGAGGTCTGAAGACTGAAGAGAGATGGCAGGAGCTGTTTCCAAATGTTATCCTGCCTGTTTGCCAAGTTTGTGTCCCCTGTGACATCCATACCTTGTGAAGATGAATAGATACAGCAGCTAGGGAATGCTAAAGCTCAGAGAGGGTGTTGTTTTTTCTTAAAGGAAGAGACCTTCATAGTTTTGTGGTTTTTTTCAAATAAAACCCTAGTTTAATAAATGATTCCTTAATATAGCAAAGTAGTTATGGACTTTTTCCTCATCAGTTAATAACTTCTTAAATCTAACACATGCTTAAGCTTTTTACTGGATGGAGCCTGCCTTTCGCCTGAGAGTTTGAGCATTTTGCAAAGAGCTCATATAAATAAGATGGTTTGGGCTCTGTCTCTCTTCCTCCCTGCAATAGGCTGAGGAAACTTGTCCTCATGACTCTGCAATCAGAACAGCCAGAACATCAGTGTGGAGGGGATTAGATTTTGGTTTTTACTTTTGTAGGGCAGCTTTTCTGGGGGGTTCACAGCCCATCGTAGAAATGTAGCTCGAAAGGGAATTAAAAAAGAAAAGAACTGTGAACAACGAGCATTGTTCAGACCTGACGGAAACTTGTAATCTTCTTTGGTAAATCCCTGTTCTCATAAACTTTGTAATTCTACAGGCTTGTGCTTCTTACAAGTGTTTCTGCTGCTTTTGGACAGGTTTATCTCAGATGCAGTTACGGGAATCACCATTGTGATTATACTGTTCTTCTTCCCTTCACAAAAACCTTCCTTCAGGTGGTGGTTTGACTTGAAAGGTGAGTAGCAGACCCCTCCAGGCAGGGACTCTGTGCTTGCCTGCGTCCTGGCAGGGCAGCCATGGAGCAAGAACCAAGGCTATCCCCCCTTGGACCTGCAGCAGCAGTGCGGGCTGTGGGGAGCAGTTGGGCTTGAAGGTGCCATTTGATCCTAGAGAGGCTTCTTTGCTGAAGTACCAGCAGCAGCTTAGCAGTCACTGCCCTGCTGCTGATGGCAGGAATGACTCAGTTGCTCATGTAGCTGTCAGGGCTGATGCCGTGCTGGGGTGAGGTGACCTGAAATGAGTGTTCATTTACCATGGCAGACCTGATTGTGAAACAGAGTTTGGTGTCTGACTCCCCAGCAGCTCCTGTCCTTCGAGGGGAGCATGGACCTCTGAGAGGGCAGAGCTGGGCTAGTTGTCCATTTTCAGATACAGGTGCTCTTCCTCAGTTTCTAGAATGATTTAGAATTTGAACTCCTAAAGCCCAAACTCTCCAGCAGGTTTTGAAGTCTTGGGTTGGTCCTCTTGAGTAGAAATGAAATACAAATTTTAATTCATAAGATGCTTGGAATAAGAGATGATCTTAATGTGGAGAAGTAGCTGATGAAGGCCCTTTGAGGATGATGGAGCATTGCCTGGAGTCTGTGGGAACAAAACACCGTCTGCTCTGAGTCATGCACATTTGTTGTGTTGTCTATACACAGGAAGATGTTTAATCAGGCCTCCTGTGGATAAAATATGTGCCCTTTTTCAATAGAAAATTTCAGTCCCATTAGTGCATCCTTCCATACAACAGAGCTCACTTCATCATGTATTAAGAAATGGCTTTTAGGGGAGATGAGCTCTCTGCTATAAAACTCACTGACTGTTGAATGACAAATGGAAAATTAATAACATCTTTATAATTCAAATGGCAGAAAATTTCCTCCTCCCATGGACCCCTATCTGTTGAAGACAATGTTTATGTCCGTTACAGAGAGAAAATTAACCTGATATTAAATATTAAATCAAGAAAGCCTCAAAGAAAACTCTAATGCTAGAAGGTTTTTTTTTTGGACATCTGATAGTAAGTTAAATGTTCCTTTAACTGGCTAACTCAAGACACTCCATGTGTGTATTTGATCAGCAACTCATGGTCAGTGAGCTTCAGCACTGCTGTCAGACTCATGGTGTCATTCTGTCAGGCGATGACTGATGTTCCTCTTTGGGTGGGTGTCTGACACAGGCCTTTGCTCTGTTTCTAGCGCCCAACACAGAGACCCAGCCCTTGCTGACTTGGAGGAAGGCCCAAGAGACGGTGCCCTGGAACATCATCCTGCTGCTTGGAGGAGGCTTTGCCATGGCCAAGGGCTGTGAGGTGAGGCCCACAGCAGATGCCACGTGGCATCATCCTGCCCAACAGGGTTGGATGTTATCGGGGTGTCACTTGGTGTTCTCTTGGCTTTGGAAAACTTGTATCAATGGAGTCATCACACTCAAGGGACATATTTCTCAACTCCAAGTGACAACAATACACAGCAGATAACTAAGGAGGTTACAGCTCCTTGCAAGCTGCTTGCTGTGAGACCCCCTGAGGACAAGTTCTAGGAGAGGATCAGTTCCCCTGCAGGGATGCAGGAGGATGACTCCCGATTTTGCTCTCCCCTTCTGCAGGAGTCTGGCTTGTCTGTGTGGATAGGAGGCCGTCTGCATCCCTTGGAGGGTGTGCCACCACCCGTGGCTGTCATCCTCATCACGGTTGTCATCGCCTTGTTCACGGAGTTTGCCAGCAACACTGCCACTATTATCATCTTCCTGCCTGTCTTGGCAGAGCTGGTAAGGTCATCCCATGGCAAGACCAGCTCGTCCTCTGCCCCCTCCTTGCCCTGCCCCTTGGGTGGGCAGGTTTGTGTTGGGTCTGTGCTGGGACAGGCACCGGGCAGTTTTCCTGCTCCTGGGCTTCAGGCTCTTCAAAACTCCTGGGTGCAACAAGCCCTGTAGCATACCGTGGACACTGAAGGATAATAATCCTTCAGACTTTGTTGTGAGATACGTGATTATCTATCACAGACTGTGGGATAGATAACACTGCACACTCCACTGGCTATTTGCATCCTTTGATTTATCTTTTGGCAGCTCGAATCCCCAAGGTGCAATTTCTGTTCCTTTCTGGTTTTCCAGGCCATTCGTCTGAGAGTAAATCCCCTCTATTTAATGATACCAGGAACTATAGGATGCTCCTATGCATTCATGTTGCCAGTCTCGACGCCTCCCAACTCAATTGCGTTTTCCTCTGGACATTTGATGGTCAAGGATATGGTAAGTTCCTTTAGATACATAAAAGGATGTAAACAATCAGCCCAAGTGTTTAAAGAAGGGATTTTTCTGGATTGTTAGTGCTTCAGTAAGTAGTAAAGTGAGAAGACACAAGTATCAACAGAGTTTGAAGGCACAGGATGGAAGGAGCTCGTATGAAGCTGAAATTTGGAGCCACCATGGCTCCAAATGGTGACAAAAGTGGTCTTGAATGTGCTCAGCATCCCCCAGCCCCTGGTCCTGTTCCTCTAGTGTCAGCAGCTCAACTTTCATAGGTTTCTGGATGCAGGAAAAGTTCCCCAGCTCAGTGAAATAAAGCTTATGAGTAAAATCAGGCTTAGTCCCAGTTCCTGCTCACATTCCTGAGGCTAAACAGATGTTAAAGTTTTTGATAGATCAAAGCTTGGTAAGCAGCTGCAGAATGGCCTTTGTGGCTTTAAGCCTGCTTAAGATGTTGCTAATATTAACAGCAATTAAGCCTTCCATTTTTATAATGTTTGCATTCAAATAGCTTCATGCTTCACATGCTGTAGATGTCCAGTCTAAACTCAACAGCTGTCTTTGTATTTCTTTTGTAGGCAAGAACTGGGTTGCTCATGAATCTTATGGGAGTTCTGCTTCTTAGCTTGGCTATGAACACATGGGCCAAGAGCATCTTCCAGCTGGGGACCTTCCCTGCATGGGCCAACATCCATGCAGAAAATGCCACCTCACTTTTGACAGCTGTAGAAAATGTCACTTTAAGTGCACTAAATAAAATATGAACAAAGCCACCCCCGGGGAAGGACTCACTCACTTAGGACTGGGGCACTGGAATCGTCAGAGTTTGCACAGGAGGAAAAGCCACGTGGCCGCTCACACTGTGTGGGACCTTCTGGTTTAATTTTATTTTTAGAAATCCTGTTCAGTGTCACAACATCCATTTGTTATTTTCTCTGGAGATCTTTCCCCACCTTCTGCAGGTACAAATCCGACTCTCCCAGAGTCCTTCTGTCACAGGTGGTTGTTAACTGGACAACCTGTAATCATGGAGCATCTTTGGGTAGATGCCTGTCCCCCCTTGAGAGCTGGCGAGCCTTGCTGCTCTAGCTTCTGATACCCTACCTCGTTTTGGAGAGCAGCCCTGGGAACAGGGCGGAGGCAACTGGATTATTTGTGTGCAACCCAGTGTGAGTGAGCGTATCAGAATCTGGCCGGGGAGAAGGCGGC
Source organism: Rhagologus leucostigma (assembly GCA_013397725.1). Taxonomy (NCBI): domain Eukaryota; kingdom Metazoa; phylum Chordata; class Aves; order Passeriformes; genus Rhagologus; species Rhagologus leucostigma. The sequence goes on from VZTD01002535.1 coordinate 588,782, forward strand.
GTGGCCGGGTGCTTCTGGCAGGGTGTAAGGATGGGGTCTCATTGCCGTCTCATGAGTAATTCTCTCATGGAGGATGAAGATAATTTCTTCAGGTTTGTGTGTGAAGGGATGACTCAGATGTGTTGGTAGGACTCGGTGCATTGCTCCATGCTTTGGAAACTGGAAGGCCACAGTTTGTTTCCAAACATGTTCAATGTTTTGAAAATCTGGGACAGCGATTGCTGCCTGGTTCTTTGCACTGAGCACATGGATGAGGTTTGGGACCAAATTAACTTCTGACGTAACTTTGGATATCGGTGGTGTTTCACCATTGGTAAATGTGGCCAGTCTTAGGTTTGTGAGATTGACTCGCTCACAAATGACCCACTGAGTCACAGGTCAGTGGACAAGTTGCATTGGAATATTATTGACATTTCTTAAAAACAGGCTTTGATTCTTAACATCTTTTTAAATCAGATTGCTTGGGTACTTTCAATGAAAGCATTGCAAATTGACTGTGATTTTAATCACCATTTTATCCGATTATTTTTATTTTATTTTCTGTAAGAATCTGAAATATTAAACTTAAATCATCAGTCATTGAAATAGATGATTGAATGATAAAGGATCTGATTCTTGTGTTATGGAAGGTGAGTGACTGGATCCCTGTGCTGGGACAGGTTTCTTGACAATGTAAACTGGTGGAGCTGACAGGATGAACTGGCCTGGGGTAGGGATCCAGCGCATCCCCCCTGCTTCTGTGCTGCTGATAACCCCCAGGGCCAGGCGGGAGGACTGGCAGGGACATGTTCACCAGCCACAGCTGCTGCTGCAGGGGTTACCCTGTGGGGGTTACCCTGGGGTCATGTGGCAGGTGGGGGCTCGAGGGGGTTGAACCAAAACTGCCAAAACCAATTGAATGTGGAACTTTGATCAATCAAGTTTAAAAAAAAAAAAAAATCCTTAATGTTCAAACAAAACCCGTAATGATTGTGGAAAACTTAAAATAAAGCACGTTGGTTAGCACGTCACATGGTCCTGTTTGCTCTGTAGATTGAGGGGAGAAAAGCAAAGCCCGAGCCTCCCCCTGCTCCAGCCTCATCCCTGATTTGGGCAGTGGCTCTCCAGGAGGAGCGGGAGGGCAGTGCAGGCCTCTTAAGCAGCAGTGGGAAAACCCCTGGCCCAGCATCTCAGGGCTGCTCTGCTGAAGAGCCTTTGAGCATACCCCAAATCCCTGTTCTGCTTGGCTGTGCTGGGCTTGGGCGCTGTCGTTCTGCTTGGATGCTCCTCAGCATGCCGTAGCAAAGAGGGGCTGAATGGGAAGGGAAAATTGCTCCCTGCAGTTTGCTTTTTCAGCCGGCTGTCCATGAACAGCACGGGATTGCCGTCCCGGGCCAGGGAACAGGGAACAGGGAACAGGGAACAGGGAGCAGGGAACAGGGAACAGGCTGTGCCCACAGGCGCCGCAGGAAGGAGCCCCACGGTCCCACTGCCCCAAGCTGCTGGAGCCGCTGCTGCTGCTGCTGCAGGGGATCCTCGTCAGCCACTGGGACAGAGCTGCCTCTGTCCCTGCAGCCTGGAGGACAGGCAGCAAGGGCTTTGGGATCATCCGGTTCCGAAGGGTAACATCCAGTCCAGCTCCAACACAGATGCTGGGGTCACAGGTTTGTTTATGGTCTCAGCTCCGACTTGGTGCATCCTCGGTGATCGAATCCAGAATGGTTTTCCTTGGGCTTGAAAGCAGAGCTGAGACCACAGAAGTCTCCAAATATCACTTCCAGTGTCCTGGCATGCCTTGGCACTGTCTATCCAGGACGTGTTTCACAAATGCAGCCAGGGCAGGTTTGTGATCTTTGGGCCAAAGAGAGAAACTGGGGCAGAGGGGACCAGTGACTTTTACCCCAGGTCCACAACGAGGCCTTGACACGCCTGGGAAAGGTGTAAGAAGCACCTGGATCCTAAACCTCTTTAGTCCAAGACCTGTTTGCCAGCTCTGTCAGCAGCCCCTGTGTTTCCCAGGGCTCCTCAAAGGATCTGATTTTAGGCATGTGGACAGCAGCATTACCTAATTCTGCTCTTTTATACCCAGGCATCTGTGAGAGCAGGACTAGTCTGGCATGCTTGAGTTTTAATTCATTTTTTTAAACAGAGATTTTAAGATTTAGTATTTCTGGGGTTCAAAGGTGAACAGGCCTGCATGAATAATTTCTGGTTCCATTTGCTGCTGCTAGTACTATGATTTGCCAAAAGCAGCCTTTAATGGCAAGTCAACCTCATTAGTCTTGAAGGGTCTGTGATATGTGTAGAGATATGAAAGTTCCCAGGAAAGGGTATTTCAAGTTCTGTAGTAACCTTCTGTAACTTTGACTGTGTTATTTTAAAGGAACTTTGCTTGCCTATGCACCATTTCTCTAGGAATGTAAAAATTCAACAACCATCACAAAAGCCATTCACATTAGCAGCCTCCTTGTGAATTTTAATTAACAGGAAATGCCACTCATGCATTGAAATTCAGCATCCAGAATATCTCTGCTTTACTCCTTTGATGTTCCCCATCCAGTCCTGGACCAACATCCATATGTTCTCCTGAGACACTCGGAGGAAAATAATTTTGGTTTATTTACAGTAGGAAAGCATTTTGTCCTTGTCTTTTATCCCAGAAGCATTCGAGTTGCTTTACAAACTGTTCACACGGAGGAGCTGCTCTGTGGGTCCTTACAGCAGGGAGTGATTCCAGAGCTGTGCTCGTCAGTTTGCACTCAGCAGCGAAGCTGGAATTTCAGGAGAGACAGGAAAAGATTCATGAAACAAATGAAAGTCCAGCATGATAGGGAATTCAGCTATTACAGGTTAGATAGCCTTGGTTCCCGTATCACATTTATCCCTCATCAGTCACTGAAAGGATATTGCTGGCATTTTCCTATATTTCTATAGTAGTAGCCTAAGAAGACATGATCTGGCTCTGTGTTACTGTAAGTTGTTCATTTGCATGTGATTTCAACAAGCAAACAAGCACCCGTAATTGGTTAATCCTTCCCACACCCTCAGTTCCTCGAATGGGCAGAATAACGTGATCCACAGCTGCTGATGATACTGCCATGGAGAATTATCTTCAGACTTAAATCATTCTACTTTAGCCCTTCATTCATCTTCTTTCTCCAGTCATTTTCTTAAGCTGCACAGTTCATTCACCCCATCCTCGGCCTGGGGCACAGTGTCACCGTGACGAGGTTACGCCGTCACCACAGGCTGAACTTGCGGGTGCCTCGGCACAGGCCCACCCCGAACACTGCAGTCTGCAATCAGAACTGAGTTTAAAACCTCTGTGCTGGTGGGTACAAGCTCAGTCCTCATCCCTAGTCCAGGTAAAGCCAGGCTCTGCTTCCTGGCAACGATGCCAGTGGAAACCTCTGCTGCCTCATAGTTCCAGCAAGCTGCTCACAGGCATGTGGGGCTCGGTTTCCTCCTGCAGTGCTAAAAAGTCAAAATTGGTGATGTTAGAAAATTTTAGAGCTTGAGCTCTACAGAGACTGGAGCTTGTCAAGAAAGCAAATCCCCTTTATACCATCTGGAAACGACACAGGGTGGGAAAAGGCACCTTGGAGCATCCCGGGAGGACATAGTGTTCCTCCTTATCTTCATCAGTTTTCATTAGAACTCTCCCAGCCACAGAGTGGTTTTTTTCAGAACCAAAATGAGCCAGACCTCAGGATCCTTGAGCAGAGTGTGACCACAAGATGTCACAGTTGCTTCGTTGTGATGAGTGATCTTGCCTTTCCTGTGTTCCAATCCTGCCCCTTTCCCGCTCCCAGCCTTCACCCGCTGTTCTCCAGGTATCCCTAGGAACGCACACGCTGGTGTTTGAGTTTTTTGCTGCTGTGTTTTGTTTGTTGAGGTTTTTTTTGGCAAAGAAAACTTGTTCATTGTGTTCTGGGGAAGGTTAGGAATTTATGTTTCTAGCTCATTTACAGGTCCTAGTTCGTGGTATAAAATCAAAGTTACCTCAGATTTATGCCATTGCTCTAGGTCCAGGCAGCAGAGAACAATTTTGTGTTAAGCCAGAGGAAAAAATCTGACTGCAAACAAACACTTCTTGGTGCTGCCAGAGCAACTGCTCAGTGTCCCCACAGACCTCAGGTGCCTTTGCCAGATGATGTAGCAGACTCAGAAAACACCACAATGTTGTGGACTTGAGAGGTTTTTGTTCGTTATAGCCTATTGCTAAATTCATTTTATTCCTGCCCCAGAAAGCTGCCTGCGTAGCCTGGATGGGGTCCCAGGGGCTGATGCTAAGATCAGTTCGCTCTGAAGTAGAGCGAGAAAGCAATTTAGTCGTAGAAGAAGCTGATGAGCCTTGCAGGATCCAGCTATGGGTCTTTTGGGTTAGTCCCTTATAGTGTGCACATTGAATTCAAGACCTAATTCATGGCCTGTGCAAGCAATTGCTATGGATGCTCCAAACAAACAGCACTTTCTTTCCCGCCCGCCTGGCTGGTGCCTCTTCCCGGCTGGAGCCAGTCAGAGTTTCTCATCCGGCCTCTGAGCTCCGGGGCACCAGGAGGAAAGCTTTGCTCCACCAGCCACACAGGGAAAACAAAACCCCCAACTACAAAGCGGAGTTGTTGAGTGGAGCAGCAAGGGCACAAGGGACCTGGTGCCTGCAGGAAGGGCAGAGGAAGCAGGCAGAGGTTTGTTCTGCTGTTGTGCTCGTCATTCCTTGTCCTCCGATGCCTGCCACTGCCACGGGGTCCAGCCATGTCCCCTGGGGAAGGTGCTGCTCTCCCACCTCTCTCTGGAGGGCAGAGCCACACGTGCTTTGTCCCCAGGGGTGGCCGGGACAGGGCTGACCTCCAGCCCTTTGCCCTTTCCCGCCCAGGGGAGCATGAGAACATCCCGGGGGCCCGGCGGTTCCCAGCTGGCGGGAGGGCTCAGCTTGGGGACAGCCCATAAGGGATGGGCTCAGTGGCAGCTGGGTGAGCTGTGTCACCTTTGCCCACAAATGGTGGCTTAGCGTGAGAGCGTCTGGCCAAGGCACAGGTTTGGTGGGAGCCAGGGAAGGCTCCTGTAACCCCCGAGCTCATAACTGAGGAGCAAACACCGTGGCTGGTCCTCATCTCCAGGTGAGCAGGTTTGGTGGCTGGAGCTCTGTGCTGGGCACATCCTGGGGGCCAGGCAAGTTTGTCCTGTGGTGTGCATCCTGGCCTGTACATCTGGGAGCTTCTCAGCAGTTTGGGAATCCTGGCTGTGGCTGGGTTTTCTCTGCAGTGGATTTGCTGGTTATAGGGAATTCAGAAAGGTTCAAGTTTGAGACTTCCTCTTCCTCTGCTAGGACTGTGAGATGAGCCTTGAAGCTGTTTGTGAGCCCTGCACACAGTTTCAGCAGGGAGCAGCAGCCTGTCAGAACAGATGAGCAGTTACCAATTGGTTTGCTGGATCCTGCTGTGCCCTTTGTGCCATGACTGATGTCTGAAAGAGGAAAAGGTCCCTTTCTGAGAGAGATGCCAGCCCTGCTCGCTGCTTGCTGGTAGGCAGTGTGAGGAGTCATCTGATTTCCCCACAAGGAATGATGACACCCTGGGTTCCATATGATCCTCGTTCCGTCTTCGTCAGCCCATGTGTCATTGACTCATTTTTTTTTCAGCTATGTGTCATTAAATTAAGCCTTCTCTGCAGTAACAGTAAGACCAGAAGAAGTGTAAAGCCCGAGCAGTGCTGTGCATCCTGGCGCTGTTCTGTAGTGCTGTTATTCCCCGGGCTTCACTGACCAGGTTTTGCACACTTCAGGGATTGCTGGTGTTGCTGATCTGAATTGCCTTAAAACATCTTGGTTTTTGAGTCCTGGCTCTCTGGTGCTGCCTTGGTTTCCTACCCTGCCTCTCCTAACAGCCGCATCTGGGATCCTCTCAGAGCAATAAGACACTGGAACATGGAGAGTTTTCGGGCAAGTTTGGGGCACCTCACTGCCACTGGGTATGTAGAGTCAGCTTTAATCCCTCTCTTTCCTTCTGTCTTGATAGCTGTTGTATGGCTTTTCCACAGAAAACCTCCTTGGCTAGTTAAAACTGTCCCTCAAAGGATAGCTGAGGCTGCTGTCAAGTGGGAGACAGGGATTGCCTGGCTGGGTTTAACCCTGGGGACAGGCTCTTCTCCCCTCCAGGTTTTCTGGTTTCCGGAGAGTCACTCCAGATGTGAGGCCTGAGAAATTATATTCTTTCTCAAATGTTTGTTTCCATTAGACATTTAAATAGCTTTATGGGACATTTCATCCTGTCTGTAGTGGCCAAATTCTTGTCCTTGGAGATTTCCTCTGGCACTGCAGCTTCAGTGTGAAACTGGTTTCTCTGTCTGTCACCATTAAACATGTAGATTTGTGTTTGGCCTCCCCATAAGAGGCAGGGAGACCACCACTCAATTGCCTCTTGTCCTTGTAGCACCTTTTAAATACAGAGCTGGTCTAACAATTTCCATAGAAGCCACCAGCCTCCTCTTTCTCCCTCCAACATCCTCTAAATAAGCACTAAAGCCTCAGCCACTGCCAACGAGTTGACCCCTCAGAATGACTCTATAATGGTTTTTATAGAATAACACAATGCTTTCCTGTGCTTGCATTAATACAGGAGCAGTTGCATCGTACTTAGTATTTATTTTTCAAGAAATTCCTTGAACTTCCCTGTCCTGCCGCTTCCAGGGGAGATCTCAGCCCCAGCTACTTGGGGAAGTTAGCAGGGAAGTAGAGAAGGGTGAGACCAGAGGCACTCAGAGGAGGACATTGTAAAGCCCCATAAGTGACCATCTCAAGAAAGCCCTGTAATTAGTGTTTATGAACTTCCTCTGCTAACACCCAGGTACTTGTTCTTTTTCCAGGATGAGAGCCCGTGTCTACTGTGAAGACTTTTTGTTCCCAAAGGTGCACAGAACTATGGCAGACCTATGGTGGATTTACTCCAAACCTGTCCCAGCAGATGGCAGGGAGCTGTGGACCTTGTTTCTGCAGTGTTCCTGCATTACAGTGGTGATAGGAGGCCTCTTTTACAACTGGATGTTTGCCTCCCTCGAGTACTCCTGGCGCCTCTCCGTTGCCATGGCCGTCTCCTTCAGTCTGCTCCTTCTCCTGACCCTCCTCTTGGTGCATCCTGCCCGTTGTGTCTTCAGCGTGATCATGCCCACGTTAGGCACCAAACAGGGCCGGAGGCTTCTCTTCTCAACCTGCATCATGATCGCAGTGGTGAACATAACACCCAACATCATAGGCAACATTAAAACCATACTGCAGGTTATTAAGTGCATCTGCAAGAACTCCTCTGACAGTCTTCTGAACTCAACTGCCCTGCTAGAGAAAGTTTCCTGGGAGTTTGGTGTTACAATCCAAGAAATGGTTCATTCCATTTATAAGCCTAGGAATGGACATTTTCGCTTTTCATTGCTTCAGAACAGCTCCTTGATTTACCAAAAAATGCACCTTGCCAGTGAGAAGATTAGCAGAGACTTCTTGTCCGTTGAGGTACTGGTCAAAGACTCTATACGAGTAGCCAACAGACTGGCTGCTGGTTTCTTCATGCTCTATCTCTGTTTTGAGTCCACCTGGTATTTGAAAAATTATCTCACCAACCTCCGCTTTGACAATTTTTACATCACCAAGAAGCTGGAGCGTTTAGCCGTGGACAGAAAAGCAGCTCATCTGCTGGTGGGCTCATCCAAAAAACTCATCCGGCCAACAGGCTTGAAGATGTCCTGGGAAGAAGTGGTGCTGTGCCTCGTGCAGGCCATGCTGGTCACCGTGGCCCTGATGCTGATGCTGGTGGTCGTGGCCATGGACCACTTTGCGTTCAGCTTGGCAGACACGGCGGTGAGAAGGGCAGCTCAGTTCTCTGCGGTGCCTGTCACTCTCAACATCAAATACAAGGGGAGTGCTGGGCTGTCCTGTCCTGCCCTGCGTGGGGACCCCACTCTGTGTCACTTCAGGGAGGTGGTGGTGGGGATTGCAGTCTTTGTACCCTTATTTACACAATCCTGACTTCCCTCCCAGCAGCCAGCTGGATGAGCAGCAGGCTTTGGGGGAGGAGGCAGTGGCACAACCTCAGTTGCTCCTCCCAGTGCATCAAATAGCAGCAGATACACTCCAAATTACAGTCCCTTACGAGCTTGGAGGGGAGCAATTAGTGCCTCATGCTGCAAAGACACTGCTAGCACCAGGCAGTCAGATGCCCCTGTGTCTCCAGGTGCCTTCCCTAAGCAAGGTGGAGGAATGGGAGTCCCTTGGACACTGTCCCCCCACTGCAGAGTGAAGGCAAATCCAAAAGGAAGGGGGCAGCTGATGGACACCGAGGATGTCTCCTCATCTTATTGCATGGGCTGTTTCCTCAGCAGAAATCCCTGCTTGCTGTCTTTCTTGTCACCCTCTGCAGTCCTTTTCACAAACCTCCCCAGTTTCTATTTCAGTATTCTTTGGCTTGGTGTTTTAGCTTCCCTCTTCTGCCACACAGCCTGCCTCTCTCCCCAGCCTTAGGATCCTTAGTGGAGATACCTGCTTATGATGGATTTATAGGAAAATAATCAGGTCTTAGGAAAAGCCTCTAATATTCAGATATTCAGCCACTAATACCACGGTCTGGATGATGTCTTCCACCGTAAATCTCATACAGTGAATGCCTGTTATGATCTCTGTAACAGTGGATGAAGATGTCGGATAGGACTGGGTCTCACCGTGCCCAGTACTCAGTGCCTGCACACCACACTGCTACTCAGCCTGAAGTGTTCACACTCTTCAATGTCCTTTTCTTAATGCTGTAACAGTGATTCCACACCCCCAGGCTGATGTTTCTGTAGTAACCAGTTAACTTTGGTTTCTTCATACCCCACTTACCTATTAACTCTCCTTATTTCAGGTTGAAATAGGGCTCATGCCCTTTCTATTCAAAGTTTTCGGGCGTCCTTCTGAGGAATTGCTACTCGGGGACTTCGACAGGACCTACCACCATCAGCTGATCTTCAGCTCTGCCCACTGCAGGGTCAGCCCTCCCACGCCTCCCAACCCCTCTGTGCTGCTCGTTGTGGGGCTGCTCTTCTGCATCCTCTACGCCACCGTGTTCCTGGAAACCTACGCACGCCGCCTGTGCCGGAAAATCGCAGCCTCCTTCTTCCAGAGCCGGGAGGAGGAGCGAGTGCTTTACCTCTACAGGAAACTGTCCAGGAGGCACAGGAAGGAGCACAACTGTGTGGAGGGTGCTTTTGGAAATCAGGGGGATGTCTGACACCCCAGCACAGGCTTCTGCCACAAGATCACACATTTGATTTTCCAGAGTTAGAGAAGTGTTTGGAGCCTGGGGAAAGAGTTGAAATGTCACATTTTTGCATTAATTTGAGAAAAATGGGCTACATTTCCTTTTTTTTTTTTTAATATTGAGAAAGTCTGAAGTCAGCTGTTGCAGGAATGGTAGGAGATGGCTCATATGACTTGGGGCATATCTGCAGCATTAAGCAAGGCTAACTGGGAAATACATGAGAGTTGGGGTCAGGGAGGAGCTCATTTACCTTCTCCACCACATCTGTGCTGGAAGAAGTACACACTTCCTTTCTTTCTTAAGTTATACCTTCAGGCAACAAAAAAGGAAACTCATTTGACTTATTTATTTAATTTTCAATGAGTTTTTCTTTCAGGTTTCGTGCACAGAAATGTCGGTAGACTGGATAAATTTAGAGGATAGTTTATTCACCAAAGAAAGTGTCACTTCAACCTGCTGAAGTAAATTCAAGAGCAATATGATCATGAGAGGCGCATCCTGGGCATAGGTGGTGGTGGAAATCAGAACGTGAGGACTTAAAAAAATCTTTTGAAAATGTCTGTTTCAAAATAAAATATAAATAAAATAGCTGAAGGACCTCAGAAGAGAATGAGAACAGTCAATAAAGGTAAATTTGGGTGTCAATCTCTTTTCCCAAGTAAGAAGTGATAGGATGAGAGGAAACAGCCTCAAGTTGTGCCAGGAGCGGTTTAGATTGGATATTAGGAAAAATTTCTTTAAGGTCTATCAAGCACTGGCACAGGTTTCCCAGGGCAGTGGTAGGGTCACCATCCCTGGAGGGATTTAAAAGACACATAGATGTGGCACTTGGGGACATGGTTCAATGGTCCTTTGGCAGTGCTGGGTTAATGGCTGGACTTCATGGTTTTAAATGTTGGGTTGTTTCGAACTCAGGAACTGTGTTACTGTATCCGAATGAACAAATCCATCACTTGGGCAGCATCTGAAATATGTTATTTTTGATAGAGGCAGGTTGGGCACCTCTGTAAGGGCAGGAGCCAGAGGAGGAGGAGATCAATCCCTGCCAGGTTAAAAACTAAGCAACTTCACAGCTTCGTTTCTTCGTCTCTATTATTTTCCTCCTTTCTTCCACTGAAGTCTTCATTAAGGTAATTATTTGACATAATGCACCTCAATGAGATTCAATGACAGAAATTAAGTGGTAGCTGCTGCCAGATGCACCAAATTTTCCCATCTTCTGAGGTACTTGAAACAAGTATGTTTGGATTGTATTTTTTTAAGCATCTATCTAACAAAACCCTGGTGAATTCATCTCCCCTGGTTTCTTAATGCCCTGCTGTTCCGATGATTAATCCAAGCACCTTTGTGCCTCTGCAGCAACTAGGGGCTTTGCCATGGTGTTTCTGTAGAAAATGCCCTGTGTTCTACTGTTTGGGTGAAAGGAAAAAGATTTCCACTGAGTAGCCAAAATTATCTGGATCCAGGGGTTCAAATAGCTAGGAGGAGAAGAGAGAATCCCTTCAGACACAAGCCATCTGAGCAGCATGTTGTCTTCCAACAAGAGCAACTTGAAAAGAAGTTTTTCCTCAGGAAGACTTATCTTTTTGACATCAGCCATGTTGTCCCTGGTGCCAAATTGGGCTGTCATGCTTTCCCCAGGCAGGGGAACTGGCAGGAGGCAGAGTTCTGGAAATTGCTCTGCTCTCCTGAGAGGCATTGTTCCTCAGCCAGATAAAGGTGGGACAAAACAGAAAACATTACCGTTATGGAGCTGTATTGCCCACTGGAGGGATGAGCTGCCTTGCCAGGGTTTGCTTGATGGTGCAACAGAGAAATGCTGAACAGATTAACCACCAGGAAACATTAATTTATTCACATATTTTTTATTAAGTAGGACCAGTGTACAAGTCTCATTATTTGCTGAGGGATTTTCATCCCTCAGAGCCCCTCCATACTCACACCCTCACTCCTGCTCACTGAGGCTCTCGTTGCCTTTGTTTTCACTCAGCACATCCCTCCCATCCCATAGGCAGGAGGAAAGGGGGAGCGAGGCTTTGTCCTGTGTCACTGTCACCCGGGTCCTGAGTGTCCACCTCCTCCACAGGGAAAATCCTTGCTGGTCAGTGCTGCTCCTGCTTATTCACTCATTCCCCGGCTGCAGGGAAGTGTTTCACCACATCTGGCTTCTGGGTTTGGATATTCGTGAAGCTGAAAGTTCAGGGTCAGAGGTTTGTGTGCAATGAGGCAGAGGCAGGGCTGAGGTGCCCCGAGGGGGCTGGGGAGCGCTGGGTGATGGGCACCTTGCTGTTGCTCGTTGGGGCAAATGCCAGCCCCTGATGCCGTCACCCTGCTGCCAGGGGCTTGTCACTCACTCAAATCTGCTTCAGCTGCCACCAGTGGAGATGTTGCCCTGGATCTGTATCCACAGCTGCCGTTTTTCCCAGGAGTTACCACCGCGTGCGGAGCTGTCGGCCTGGCAGGACACACAGGGCGGGCCAGACAGGTCTGCTTGCCCAGTTTCTTCTTTGCACTTATCGAGGTTTGAGGCTTCTTAACTGTCTAGAGAAAAATTTTAATTGCAAGAGAGAAAGACCCATGGGTTGCTTTTTCCTCCGCCAGTGCAACAAACCCAGGGGACAGAAAGACACTCGCACACAGGACAAGTTCCACCCTGAAGGCCCTGATTCCCTTGGAATTTTGTGGTGTATTTTAGAGAAGGGATGGAGGTGAACTGACTCCATTTCCTCAGCCTCAGGTATATTAGGTAAAATATATGCTAAGTTCCTGCTTATGGCTGGCTGGCAGGCAAGAATGAATGGCCTTAATATTCTGAGGTGCAAGTGTAAATAATCCAGCTAGACAGTCTCTAGGAAAGATCTTGTTCATAGCCACAAACCTGCATCTATCAGAGCAGACAGGCAAGCAAACAAAAACATCTCTCCAGAAGTTTCCTGATTTTTAAGCAAATTCCATTTTTTATTGCCTTTATCCTATCCATAGTATTTGCACTGTAATTGTGATGGAGAAGAGACACTTGCATGCACCAAATTTTAGAAAAGGAAATATTAATGGACATAAATAAAAGCAAGACAGCTACTTCATAGCATTTCCGTATAATTCATAGTGAGAGTTTCCCAAGTCCTGGCTCGTTCAAACGTAGATTGTGTCAGGGTTTCACTCTGAACTCAATGCCTCACGTTTTGCAATAGAAAATTTCCAAATTAGTTGTAACAGGCCTTCAGCCTGCAACACAAACAGTGGAAATGAGGTAGAAGCAGCACTGGTTATCCCAAAAGGCTGCTAAAAGCTGGAATGTGGGTACAGAAGCCAATCCTCCAGGCACGTTTCTTGGTCCCCTGATTTCTAGAACTCTGAGCACATCACTGATTCTCACTCTTCAGGTACTCAGGGAAGCCCTGAGATGTGTGACTTCAGCAAGCAGCTCCAGGGGGTCACAGGATAACACTGGCACGTTGAGGAGCTGCTGAGGAAATGGAGTCTGTTCACCTCCATCCCTTCACAGCCCTTCCCAAGGACTGAGGCAGAAGCAGTTCTCTATTTCTTTGCTGATGAGCAAAGATTAAATCGCCAGAAGAGATGTTTTCAACACACAAACCTAACATGGAAAAGTACCAGGATTTCACACACTTCTTACTTCGATGCTATTCCAGTTGAACATTCTGTAATTCCTCATCCTACCTGGAAGCAGCTGGAGAGATGCTTTCATATCCGAGAAGGGAGAGAGGTCAGTTCTGGGAATTTATTTCCCAAGCGATTTAAAATAAAAAGGCCAGCGGTCTGACTACTCAGGGGTGATCCAGAGCTTGGACGCCTATTCATCCTTTGAAGTAGGCTGAGAAACTGAAACAGCCAAGTTGAAAGGCTGAAAGCTTCCTCTTTTGCATTAGGAATTGTGCGGTTCAGACCATAAAGTGGGAACTCTGAATTATAGGAAGGAGCAGGTCAAGCCGAGGCTGTGGCTGGGATGGGGTGAATCACCTTTTCCTTTTACCAGGAGAGGGAAGAAATTGTTCCATGTGCCCAATGCTTTGTGCTCTGCACTGCCAGGGCATCATCAATGCCATGTTCACAACCACAGTGAGGGAGGCAGGGAGGAACTTTGGTCCCATCTAGACCTTTCCTAAAAATAGATGCCTAAAACCATGTGAGTTTTGTTCTCTCAGGAGCAGCTGGTGCTGCATGCGTGGTCCTGGGCTCTGTGAGAGGTGAGTATGGTGCTCTTGATGGGGCTGATGGGAGGAAGGAGCTTTCTCCAGCATTAGAACAAATTCCTCTAAGAGCAGGGGGAGATTTGCCCTCTCTCTGGACACTGCAATGAGCAGTGCACACGGGAAAGACTGAAAAAATATTTGAAACCACAAATTGGGTGGAGGCTCCTGAGCAACAAGAGCTGCTGCAATTTCACCATCTGTTCTTTCGGACTAACCGGAGCAGCTCTGAGGAGTGAAGGCAGATGGATCAGAGACATATTTCTGGGGGGAAGATCTGCATCAGCAGGACCAGAGAGGTCAGCTTTAGTCAGGCTTTTTTCTGTCCTTTCATGCCCTAGACAGCTGTGTAGGGCACAGTGACGGAGTTCAGTGATGAAGAACTTTACAGACACCAGTTCCAGTGTTCCCTGGGTGTTTGCATCGGTGCTGACTGAGGACTTGGAGCATTTTGTCACCCCATTTTGTCACACCTGCTTGGTGTGACATCCGGTCATGGTATGAGCCCCAGACCTGGATACTGAGTTAGGATAGGCTCATGTTTCCTCCCTGACACGTCATGGCTCTGCCTGCATGGAAGGGGAGCGGTGGCAGAGCTGAAGGCTGCTGTGCTCTCCCAGGGCTGCGCTCATCAGGTGTGCAGTGTGTGCTGTACCAAGTGCTTGTTGTTACAGAGTTATGCTGTTGACATTTAGATGTCACAGAATATGAAACAACTCGTAATTACAGTCTAATTGTTCTGCCAGAGTTTTATTCTTTCATAATATTGCATGAAGAGCTTTTATCTCCCCTCAGCATTATGGTGGCTATTATCCCCCCAGGATACCCCTCCAGCACTGCACCCACCCTGATTACTGTTCTGGGAACTGCCTATCTCCGTCCCGACTCCAGGCACATCTTACCCTGCATGCTGTCTTCGGGATGAGCGCTGGGATGGGTGATTTAGGCAGGATGTGTCACAGGTGGTGCCCAAAAGGCACATCAGAAGATGTGTCATTTTTCATGGCACAGCTCCAAGCCTTGCTGGTTCTGGCAAAGACTCAGCTTTTGTTGCCCAAACCACAGTTTCCTCTTACAGACAGCAAGACTCAGGAAAGACTGGGACTCCCAGTGCTTCCGTTTCTTTGTGCTGCCCTGAAAGCCAATGCTTCCACCTGCTTCTCTCTCCTTTTGCTCATCCAGGCAGAATTCCTGGATGATTGGGCACACTGGAGCAGGTGGCAGAGTTTATTGGTGACAGCAAGAGTTGTGAACTCTGACCTGGTGCTGTGGCCGATGCCCAAGCCCTGCAGGGGCCGTGGGGTGCACAGGTGATGCCATCCAAGGACGTTGGGCTCAGAAGGAGGGGAAGGGACACTTGGGGCCCATTCTCCCATGGCACTTCCAGGCTGCCACAGCCAGCCCAGAGCAGCACTGCTGGGTGGGGAATCCCCTGGCATGAGAGATGACAACGTTTGTTTGCACAGGCTTTGTAAAATACCCTGTGTCCCATGCACACCTGGCCTCACTCAAACCAAATGCCTGCAGCTACAGAGGTTTAAGAGTGAGGGGAAAGTGAGCACAGAGCATCTTTTCCCACTCTGGTATTCTCTGCAGAGCTGGATAAATCCCCAGTGGTTCGGTTCATTCACTTATCAAATCAGTCCAATGCATGTTTTTTTTTTCCTATTCAGGCTGCTGAGCCCTTCCAGGAGCTACCTGGAGCAGAGTCTGAAGGATGCACCTATTAAAATGCTAGTAGGGACAGTTCACAGACAAACTATACTCAGAAATGAGAGGCTACTGAATGGCTAAGCACCTCATTTGCAATATCTGTTTTCATCTCTTTGATAATTTTGGGGCAGTGAGAGGCTTTTTCCTTGAGGTCTCAGTTTGTGAACATAGCAAGGAAGCTGTGGGGAAGGGAGAAGGGATAATTTTCCTGTTTATGAAAGTGGCCTCACTTCACTTTCTTTAAAAGCTCAAATTACAGTTATTAGCTGAAGAAAAATCAACAGTTCGTTTGTGTCCTGAAGGCATTTGCAAGACACGGTGCATCAGAGATTTAATAGCTACAGATCTTTAAAAGAGATTATACAAACCAGAGAGGAAGGTACCCAAAAGCCAGGAGGAAACTCTGCCAGTGAGGCAGGGAAGAGAGGATCCTGAGCTGAACCACAGAGCTGCCTGTGCTCCCTGAACTTGGAATTAACAAACCATCGCTGTCCTCATATGAGCATGGGGAAGCATTTCCCTGTGACAGCGTTGCCCTGGGCTTGATGTTACATTAAGAGGTTGGAGCTCCTTAAGCCTGGCACCACCAGGTCGTTCAGGCACCCACTGCCCTGGGGAAACACTGCCTGTCTTGTTCCCCAAGAGAAGAGCCTGGAGATATTCTCATCTTCAAGCCTGAAATGGTTTCACCCACGGAAATCCACATCACTGCCTTCCTCTTAATTGTTTTCCATCCCTTCAGTCTCCTACGTTTTCCATGATGCTGTTCCTTTCCACATCATTGGCACAGATGTGATGCAACCCAGGTCCATGAGCTGGTCTCTCTGGGGCTGTTCACAGAAATCAGTAGAAAACCACCAGGGATTTTTTTTTACATTTTTGTGTTCATGAAGCACAAACCCAGGTCGATTTTGCATCTGTTTAACTCATCGACAGCTGCGTTTTTTGCTTAAACTCTGAGGGCATTAACCCAGAAACCCCAAAGCAATTAACTTCTTGGCTGTGACTCTGAAACACGTGAAGGTGATTTTGACAGAACCTCTCTCTCCTTTGTCTTTCTGATCGAGCAATAACTGCTGCTTCTGTCAGACTGACTCATACCCCATCTCTTTTGGCACTTGTCAGCCCTCAGGCTGCTTAGCAGAGCCACCAGCACCTTCCTGCCTGGTCCCTGCTGAGCTGCAGGAGTGCAGAAGTGGGAATCACTTCTCCACCATCACTTGCAATTCAAAATCGGGCCATTGCCTAGACCCTGTACCCAGTCTCTCAAAACCACTTGTGGTTTCTGTAATTCCACTTCTCCACATTCCCCAGCACCACACGGACGCAGCCTCTGTGCCCCGGCTCTAACAGCAGAAATTTTATGGGTTTAATATTTGTAGGCTAGGAAGCCCCAGGGAATGGAAAGGAGTTTTTCACAGATTTGGGTAAGAGGATCATTTTCTTTTACCATTGTTTATTAAATATGAGAAACCTCAGAGTTCTTTTCTGTTCACAGGGCTAAGGGAGGTGCCCAGTGAGGCTGTGTGAGAGGGATGAGCTGCAGGAAGGACATCCCGAAGCCAGTGCTGAATTGCCTGAGCACCCAGCCGGGGCACAGTGCTGCTAACCTGGCCACGGGGCTGCACAGACACCCCTTTCCATAAACAGCCCTGCCAGCACCCAAGGACATGGCCATTCCCGTTTGGGGACCTCAGGAAAATGAAGACCTCTCCTTCCTGATGTTTCAGAGAGTGGGTGGTGGCAGGTATTCACAGAGGATGGCAGTGCCAGGCGACGCCAGCAGAGAAGGAAATGCTGATGTGTGTTAACAAAACATGAAATGTTAGTTTAAAAAATCAATGTGTTTGGCCATCAAAACATTTAGATTTAAGTCAAGCTGGAAGAAAATATTTTATGTAAGTGTCAAGCTGTGTAGCCTCTTAAATACACACCTCAGTCACATCCTGAACATCACAGTTACTGAAGGAGTCTGTAAAGGGAATATTAACCAGTCATCACAGCAAACCTCACAATTTTGACAACAAAATCCCCCGTGAGTGCGCTGGGCAGACACACACTCCCCCACAGCCCAGCCCCAGGCTGGTGATGGACACAGACCAGCTCAGGGACTGGCAGGAGGAGCTGCTTCAGTGGGGTGATTTAATGCTGTTGTTATCTGCACTAATAACTGCTGGATCATCAGTGCCACACAGCAAAGCAGCCAAGGAAATAATTACCTGCAATTATCCTGCACAGTGTTCCAGGTTTGAGCCAAAACAAAAGCTTTTCTCCAGTGACTGCAGGAGTTTGTCTTGGTTTTGTTTCCTGATCCCGCAAAGCCAGTTCCTGGAATGGGTTTGAGGAAGCAAATGAACCGCAGCTTCCCCCTCAGGACATTTGTGCCGGGTTTGTGCCTTCTCTCCCACACACAGTTCCATGACACAGCCCACATTCTGAGGACTCCCAGCATTGCTGTGAGACAGCAGCAGTGGGATGAAATGCTGGAATTGTATCTGTGTTAGGGTCACTCCAGAGCTCCAAAATACACAACCACTTGGATTATGTGAGCAAACACCCACGCCCACACTCCCAGTCCTTCCCACAAAAGTGCAGCAAGGGACAGGAGATGCCATGCCTCCCAAACCTGGGGCCATAGAGAGCAGGGGTGTGAGGCCGAGCAGAATACAGAGGATCTGATGCAGGCTGCCAGAGGAGCCCTAAGGAAACAAAATGGAAAGAGAAGAAGAGAATAATTATCCTTTAAAACTGACCCAAAGGTGAATGAAATGTCATGTGAAGTAGTGAAAACCTGCACAGATTGTCATCTGCCAAAGGACAGTTTAAGGTTTCCCAGACTGAAGGGGGAAATACTGTTTGCCACAGCAAGTCAAAGCCTGGGGGCAGAGTGCTGCCCCTTGGGTTGAGGCAAAAGGCATTTTATCCACCCAGGTTTGTACAGCCGAGGCTTAGAAATTTGCCTGTGAAATGCTGGACTTGAATCACCCAGCATCAGAATGATCCTTCACACTTCGGGTATGCTCCTCAGTGTCTGGGATTAACAGGACACATCTGCCTTGAACTGAAATATAATCTCATGAAAAAGAGAGCTCTCACCTTGTCCTTTCCTCCATTCCACAGGTTAGGGGGCCCTTACCACAATTGCTCTTTCAATTTGAAAATGCATTTTCTGACAGATTGCAGAGACATCAGGAGCAAGCATGGAGCTGGCAGCAAATTGTGGCTACTGCTGACCATCAGAGAGACACTAGATCTCTCAACGTGACCATCAGGGAGTTACCAGACACCCCAGCCTTATTGTAGGAAAGGTTTGTGATCTCCCAGTCCAGGACTCGGTAAGCCTTCTCCCTAAGGAGTGACACTGTGCTTGTTTGGGGCAGGGATGGCTACAGGAAAGACAGCACGAGGAGGTCATTATCCCATGTTCAGGGAAGGCTTTCCTCTGCCCCAGCCCACGGGAAGCAGGAAAGGCTGTGGATCTCACTGGCATCGCTGTGCTCCCATCCTCCTGAGGATGAGGAATAAAGGACTCCTCACCCTCAGCTCTCCTTGCCCTGGGGGAACAGTGAAGCCTGTGGTTCGGCGTGGGACACGGGGCACTCACAGTCCGGGGTCCCAGAGCGGACCCACTCACTGCTGGGGTACTTTCAGCCTCTGCGCCTCCCCTGCAGGTCTCTCACCTGCACCCCTCCATCCCCTGCCTGGGCTCCTTCCTCCTCCTCCTCCTCCCCCCAGTCCGGCTCAGCGGTGCGCTAGGACCCGGCGGGCGCAGGCGGGGGATGCCGGCCAGAGGCGATGCGGGGTCCCGGGGACCGAGGTAGCCCTGGGGGGCTGTGGGCTGACCTGAGGGAGTCCTGGTGGTTCCCGGAGGTCTCGGCGGCTAAGAAAAGTCCTGGAGGACTCCGGGAGCCTGGGAGTTCTAGACAGTCCCGGGTGGTTCACGGGAGCTCCTGGGGGGTCCCGGGGACTGGGGAGATCCTGGCCGCTCCCTGCCCCTCCAGGCGGAGACTTTGCAGAGGAGAAGGATGCAAGGAGCCGGGCGGCTGCACGACTTGGGGCGAATCGTGGAAAAAAGGGGAGGGAGGAGCCGGGGTGGGCGGGAAGGCGGGGAGGGGGCTCGGGGGCAGCCCCGGCTCCCCGCTGCCACCGCAGGGTGCGCGGGGCTCCGCCCGTGGCTGCGGGCGCGATGGAGAACGGCTCGGCCAGCCCGGGAGCCGAGCTGGGCAGCGGCAACCAGAGCTTGGGCAGGATGCCCCGGCAGCCCCTGGAGCTGCAGGTGGTCACCATCCTGCTGGTGCTGCTCATCTGCGGCGCGGGCATCGCGGGCAACGCCATGGTGGTGCTGGTGGTGCTGCGCACCAAGCACATGGTGACCCCTACTAACTGCTACCTGGTGAGCCTGGCCGTGGCCGACCTCATCGTGCTGCTGGCGGCCGGGCTGCCCAACATCTCCGAAGTGGTGGCTTCTTGGGTGTACGGCCATGCCGGCTGCCTCTGCATCACCTACCTGCAGTACCTGGGCATCAACATCTCCGCCTGGTCCATCGCCGCCTTCACGGTGGAGCGGTACATCGCCATCTGCCACGCCATCAAGGCGCAGCTCCTGTGCACCGTGTCCCGCGCCAAGCGCATCATCGCCTCGCTGTGGCTCTTCACCTCCCTCTATTGCCTCATGTGGTTCTTCCTGGTGGACACCACCCAGGTCACCTTCTCGGATGGGGCGCAGGTCATCTGTGGCTACCGGGTCTCCAGAAGCCTTTACATGCCCATTTACTTCTTGGATTTTGCTGTCTTCTACGTCATCCCACTGGGGCTGGCAACTGTCCTCTACGGCCTCGTTGCCCGCATGCTCTTCGTGAGCCGCCTGCCCGGCACCCCGCAGCATTCCTTCCTGGGCTCCATGCACCAGGGCAGCTCCCTCAAGCTCTCTGGCCGGGGCAACCGGGGGGCCCTGAGCTCCCGCAAGCAGGTAGGGGCTCCCCGCTGTGCTGGGCACGCCGGGCTGCAGGCGGCACTGCCAGGGGCTCAGGGCTTTGAGGGGCATTCTGGCAGGGGTCGAGGTGCCACAATACTTTGCTTCCCTTTGTGGAGGGAGTGAGGAGTCTTGGTTTGCTGCAAAGAAGCCCCTCAAGCCCAGCTGGGGTCTGGCAGCACAGATGGGCTCCCCTTGCTTTGGTCGGGCTTGGTAGAGCAGGACAGGGCTTCAGCCGGGGAGAGGCAGGAGTGCGGGCACTTTGCTGGCTAATTAATTACTGATTGCCTACCGGAGGAGGACAGGGCTGGGTCGCGTTGTGCCAGTGAGACTCATCTCTCAGACAGTGTCCTGTGCAGGTGAACTCAGATTTAAAGGAGCAGAGAGAAGGGAGAGCTGTCTTTCCCCGGAGCCCAGCCCTGGTTGCAGCCCCCCAGTCCCTGCAGCTGGGAGAGTCACCTGGGTGTCACAGTGGTGTGTTTGCATTTCGGTGATTCCTGTGTCTCTCGGCTGCCTGCTATTTCCCCAGTCCTTCTCCTCCCACCTCCTCTTGTCCTCATTGCTCGTTCTTCTCTGTTCACATGGACAGTCCTCGTGTCCCATCTTTTTGGACAGGTCAATATCCAGACATGGGACAGTGAGGAAACCTTCCTATTCTGAACAGGCAGAGGCTATTTCCTTTTAAAGGAAAGGGCTGATTCTGGGAGTTTGGCTCGAGTCCTTGAAATCACCAATTCTGTTGTGATTTCCAGATAGCCCAAAGTAGACTTCAGCCTGCCCTAAAATCCTCATGTTTCCAGCTCAGTATCTTGTTGCCTGCCTTGCACGGGAACCTCCATTCCCCAGGAGAGATGAGTCAGGGTCACAGAGGGGAAGCAAACAGCGCAGAGAACGTGTATTTCTTCATGAACTTCTAAATCTTTCCAGTTCAGCTTTTCCTCCCTTTTTCTCTAGCACTGAAAGGTTTAAAGCAAGTGCTGACTTGAAAAGCATTTGCCTGCTCTCCCGTGGCCACTGGCTGCTGCCGGGCAGGGTGTTTGGCAGAGAGGGCTCTCGACTGGTCCATGGATCTCTCCTTCCAGAGCAGCTGCTGGAGGGGCTGTGCCGCTCCCTCTGCAGTGCTGTGCCATGGAGTGGCACAGGTGCTCCAGCATCATTAGGACAAGTGGCTGTTGGGGCAGGATGATGGCATTTGAGCTCCTGGAACACCTTGTGCTCTCTTTACTGTTACACCAGGAGTTTACTCGAGATTGTCATTACCTCCCAAAATATCTTAGCATGCAAAGACTTCCCCTGACGGGCCTGACATCACAGTGCTGGCATCATAAGGAATAAAGATGGCACTAAGTTTTTAAACTGTAAAGCAGTTTTCCAGGGCTTCCAGTTGGTGGGTGTGTGTAGCTCTGGAGGTCCCTCTGACCAGAGTACAGGCACTCACATCAGCATTCCTCCCCTGGCCTCTCTTTATAGGGGAACTGGCTCTTCCAGGCCCCATGCCCAGAGTTCCCTGGGAAAGGTCCTAAAGGGGTTATCTCATAGGTG
Source organism: Rhagologus leucostigma (assembly GCA_013397725.1). Classification (NCBI taxonomy): domain Eukaryota; kingdom Metazoa; phylum Chordata; class Aves; order Passeriformes; genus Rhagologus; species Rhagologus leucostigma. The sequence continues at coordinate 610,480 of VZTD01002535.1, forward strand.
CCCATTTTTCTCCCTTGTCTGGATGGCTGGGGGAGCTTTTCTGTGGCTGTGCTCCTACACAGCCCCAGAACTGCACTGCTTTTGAGGTGTGAAAATGCTGCTGTTCTCTCACCGTTGCTTCTAAAAGCACCTAAGTCCAGAGCAGGACAACGCAAGGTGTGAGCTTTGCTGTACTTACCGCGTATACAAACACCTCCAAGTCCGTATTTCATCTCCCAGAGAAGGACCACTAGAGGGAGTGGGGTTCCTAAAAAAAGGATGTACAACTCAGGATGATGGTGCAGGATCAAGGAGTGAGGATACTGGCTAGGGAGCAGCATCTGCGGCTTCCAGGACAGGGGCAGAGGCTGGACACAGCTTTGTGAGACACCACTTGTACATTCTCTTGTATCTTTCCCAAAAGGCAACAAACTGTGGCGGCAAACAAGCTTCAGTCTTAGCAACAGCCTCAGCACTCACTGTATCACTGCAAGATATTATTTTTGGAAGTGTCCTCACATTTCCATTAAACCACACTCAGCAAACCCCTTCTATTTTGGCCTCAGCTTGGTAATAGTCCCTTTCTTCCAGGGAAAGTTTTGTTGCCACTACCAACGACCCCCAGTTTCTACTCACGGCACTACAGGAAGGCATAGTTTCTTTTGATGAAGTAAAAAGGCACTCCAAGAAAAGGTGAGAGACTCTAAATGTGATCTCAGTGCTTGTGTCCATACTAAAAACTGGATTATTGCACAACTCCCCTTCTGACTTTTGAAACACCACTGCCTAGATATGCATGTGGCATCAGTGTTTAGTCATGCTTTCCTCCTCGAGGACACGTGTATTTTATTAGTATTTGTTGGAGGAGGATTGTCACTTACCAGAAATAGCTGTTGAAATTATTAGGATGACTGGTGTTTCAGCACCAAACCCCAATTTCCTAAACAAGCAATTACTGCTCACTTCTGAGTTCTCAGTTTCTTTTAGTTCCCAGTATGTTTATGTAGTACTTCCCTAGTGTGCTGAAAATTAAAATAACCCATGGCCAGTAGCAAATCTAAACCCTAAATCACCACAAGTAGTAACCCCTAAATCACCACAAGTAGTAACCCCTAAATCACCACAAGTAGTACAGGATTCCTGACAGTCTCCTCTGCTTCCAGGGTTGCTCTGTACCAGAAGCCTATTCCCTGGAACAATGTAGGTGGTGTAGGAAACCAGGAAACCCTAGGGAAGGAGATGAGGTGTATCCCATGACACCCCTAAAACCGAGGTCTCCACCTTCAGACAAGTATTTTCCCCATTCATTTACTGTCATGTACAATTTTCAAATTTGCTTTCTGGTACAGAAATTCCCGTGGTTATCCCAGCTCACTTCCAGGATGGTGAATACTTTTTCTAAAGAGTTTTAAAGGATCTTCAATGGTAGATGAGAACCTATAATTTCAGGTTTTATTTACGCAAAATGATTTCCTGATTAAAATGGTTTCAGCAAGAAATAGCGCCATGGCTTGGGTGTTTCTTTTAAATGCTTAGAGAGAGAAACTAGCTGTCTGCACCACTTCTCCAGGTGGGAAGTTCTGCTGGAGATTTAGCACCATTTGGCTATTTCTCTTTTTGCATCTCCCCACCATCAAGGTGACCAAGATGCTGGCTGTCGTGGTGGCCCTCTTTGCCGTGCTGTGGCTGCCTTACCGCACGCTGGTGGTGGTGAACTCCTTCGTGGACCCTCCGTACCTGAACACCTGGTTCCTCCTCTTCTGCCGCCTGTGCATCTACCTGAACAGTGCCATCAACCCCATCATCTACAACCTCATGTCACAGAATTTCAGGGCTGCCTTCAGGAAGTTATACAAGTGCCAGGAGAAGAGTGCTGAACACCCTGCCCCGTCCACCACCCCCGTGTACTACAGCGCTGTGAAGGACTGTTCTCATGACAGCTCCGACCACAACCTCACCGAGCAGGAGGATCTGAGCAGACTCCCTGCTCCTGCAAAGAAGAACGAACAAATCCCGTGAGCCTGAAACAACGCAGGCAGTGGGAGCTATGTGGCTGTACGCACTGTGCTGGGAGAGTGCCAAGAGGAATTGCTTGGGCATTGCAGCAAGCTTCATTCAATACTTCTTCAGGGCATTTAACAAAACATATTGTTATAGGCAAATTTCTTTGCTTTTCCTTGATGCTAATTTATTCTTGTTTGGTGAAGCGTTAGGCACATGTCAATATTTAGCATCTTTAAAGCATCTATTGTTAAATATAGCAGTGCAACCCTGTTTTGTGTTACGTGCAAGCGCTGAGCTGGGCCAAAGCATTGAAAGGAACAGGAGGGTGTTCTAGGAAAAAATACACCTCTTTTTAGGATGAGTCTCTCCTACCCAAACTGACATGCCTGTAACACAGACACTCCATGGAAGCTGCTCCTCTGGAGCCCTTTTGAAGTTAATGGGGACAATTAGGCACTTCCACATATCTCCTCTCATCTCAACACTTTCCTGTGAGGAATACACATCCCTACAGAGGAGATGAACGCCTCCAAGATGTGACTACTTCTGGCCATTGACTGTAAAGGGACTCTCAGGAGGAGACTCCTACATTAGTAATAACCAAAGCTGGGTGTCATGAACCTCATGTCATGTCTCTGGAAACATTGCAGTGCTGGTAGCACAGAAACCCAAGGTCCAGACCAGTTGGATTTGCTACAATGAACAAACTAATAATGAACAAACTAATAAGTGAGTGTTTCCTAATGTAACAGAAGTACTTCCAACATTGTGGTCTGAGTTTCTTTTGGATAACTTTACCGTTCCTGTCCAAATTCCTCTGGTTGCTTCAGCTGAGAACTGTACTCTTGTCCTGAAAGCCCCAGTGTGGTGTAGTCATGTACCACAGAGCGGTGTTGCTCTCTGCCCCAGCTACAGTTGCATTTCAATGGCAGGTGAAGAAATTCTCTTATTTCCTGGGAATAACTTAAGAAGTCCATTAAGTGTTTTGTGATTCATGACACAAATATTTATTGCTGCTGTCATCTTGTAAGCGAAGTAGATATTCATACCCTGCAGCATCCAAGAGACCAGTCCAAGGACACTTGACCCAGACTTACAAGAGACTATCTGGACTATGAATAAAATCAAAAAGATTACACATGAGCCAAACCCTAGGGCTAGTGCCAAATAAAACAAGTGTCTGCCACCAGTAAACCTCAAGTGACTGCAAAGTATTACTTGAAGGGCCAATGCAGCCTCACTAGTCAACACTGACTTTCACCAAACTGTAGTGTTAAAAGAGCTTAGAATTTTGCATCCACTCGGGAAAATTATGTGTAATATTTTCAAGAGCACAAGATGTTAATTAACCATTCTGCATCTACAGAAAATCACTTCGCTGGGTGGGTCAGGACAAGACCTCAAGTCCTCTCAGTCTGTTGGAGCTGTCCAGGACCTATTTTGCTGTGTGTAGGAGGGTTTTGCATGTATGATTATTATATTGCATATTATTAAATCATCTATGTTGCCCCTAAAATAGCTATAGGATGAAGGAAGAGAACATGGGCTTTTTGCAATTGTTTTAAACATAATGCATTTGGAATGTAAGGATTCATGCTATTTTTGCACTTGTTTTGTGTATATTGTGGATTTAGGAACAGAGCTCCCATTTATTGTTGTTAAGAAAGTTCTGCACAGAGATTTGGGATTTACTTCTTGAAGAGAATTGAGATGTTTTTGCTAATCCGTGAGGATTTGCTTGTAACAATCTTTTTTATAGGACAGACTTTCCCCCCCTTAGAACATGATTTTCCTTACCAGTTCAGAACAAGCCATTGATAAAAGCATCTGCAGACAAACCAGAGCAGTGAGGATCAGGGTAAGGTGAAGGAGGGAAAAGGGGATCCCTGGGTGACTGCTGGTGCTTCCCTGGGGCTTTGAGCACAGGCAGCATCTTCTTGGGGATGGGCTGTCCTGTGTCCTCCAGCCCTTCACCCTGTGAGTGCAGAGAGCTGGATGTGGGAGGAGGATTTACTGTTGGAGCTTGGAAACCCACCTGCACCCCGACCTAAGGCATTTCTCAAGCATGGGATGTGCAGTTTGACAGACGGCCTCGATCACTGCAAACACAAGGAGCAGCTTGATTCTGAAGCATCTCCAGCAGGATGTTTTCCACCTTATCATCACATTTCCTATCTTCACTCTTCCCCCTTGTGCTTCTCCCCCCAGACAGAGACACCCTAAAAGCACTATTCTCTTAATTAAATTTCAGCCTCAGGCAAACAGCTAATTGATAGTTCTGAAATATTTGTTCAACATACTTGAGATTCAATTAAAATTGAATCTCTTCTCCCCTTTCTGCTCTTAGCTGCCAAGTACTGCATGACCCTTCGCTATTTTTTGAGAAGTAATTGGCAGATAAATTCTCCTGGAACCACAAGATCTCCAACAAATGCACCAGAGTGTTAAACTCTGTAGATGAGGAATGAGTTCCTTCTCCTTCCCCCTGCATATGTTCTGACACTTAGGAGGAGCTGAGAGACTTTTAGGTGGAAGTGGAGGCAGAAGGTCAGCACTCAGCTTGCTAAGGAGATGCTGCCTGAGAGGAGAGGCAGCTGCATGTGCTGGGAAATAAATCACTAGCAGAAAGGAATTAAAAGAAATAACTCATCACTGTAACTTCCTTTGGATATTCAGGGTCTGAATCAAAACCTTAATTCCTTATAAGAAACCAGAGAGCTCTCCTGAAGCTTCAGCCTGCACTACCTTGTACCTTGCACCTTGCAACATCCCACCCTGCTCGTAAAGTCTCAAGCTGTATTTTACCCTCAGCATTCATTTGTCTCAACAGCATGAGTGTGGGCTGTGAGTTTATAAACATGCCAGCAAATAAAGAATCTATTGCTCCTAAGTAATTTATCGCATTGAAGCGCAACTCAACATGATCTAACCTGTTACTCTCCTAATTACAGCTCATTATTTCTAACCCCCGCCCTTTCAGGAGTTGTTAACCTGGTAAAACACCAGCTGGTTTCTTCAATTACAAACAAGTAAGTCTCTGGCAGGAGAGGAGGGATCTGGCAGTGCTGCAGAGCGCTGGGGTGAGGGGAAGAATTTGTGAGTAGAGCAGAGCGGGGGATGAATTTGTGAGTAGAGCAGAGCGGGGGATGGAGGAGGCAGAGGCTTGGGAAGAGCTGATGGGAGAGTGGTGAGTGAGGTCTCTGGGCCTGAACACCCATAGGCTGGCTGAAGCTCCCAGCATTCACCAAGGAGTTTCAGTTTAGGAGACCCCACATCCAGCACATTTACCTGAATTTGGCTGGTCCCAGCGATAGAGGCCACACAGTAATTGCCTCTATGCAGGGCATGGATGGGACCTCAGCAAGGGTTATTTACTCTGGCAAAACACCCAAGTTTAAGTAACTCACCAAAATCTGCAGTTAAAGCCCCTACAGGTTGTCTTCTTACTTTGTCTCTAGATTTGGGTGGTGGGAAATTGGGGAAATAGGGCATCTATGCCACCCTGTGTCAGAGGAGAGTGGCCAGGCACGTGGTTTTTTGGGAGAGCCTCTCTCCTATGATGCTGGCCAGCACGCTGAAAGCCAGCCTGCCCCAGGGCCACATTATGGAGTAACCCACAAAATACCAGCAATTCCCTAAAGAAAGGGATTAAAATACCGTAAGGGCACCCAGCACCTCCCTGCAACCAGAACAGGCTTCTACTCTGTAGTACCAGACCTTGTTACTAAGATAAAATAGTGGTACCTTTAAATGAATAATACTCAGATCACCGAAGTGGATGCTGAGCAATTGTTTAAATTTTTAAGAGCCACAAAAAAACAGTGGACCACACATTAGGGAAAGAATTGGATGCAGCCCTTTTTCAATCTGGTCTGGCCCAGCTGTTTCTTTGAACTAATTAGTTCAAGCAGATCACAATTAAAGAGCTGCTAATAAAATCTGGGGGTAGTCCTACAGCAGTATTAATGTAATCACTCACAGTTATTTGTTTATTTTGTAATTCCTGTTTCCCAAGGCTTCTGGAGCGCTCTTTGGCCAGCCCTGCCCACAGACCTGCCTCCAGGCTTGCACTCAGGAGTTGCTCCTCAGGACTCTTCAAACCAAGGCAGGAGTTCCAGGAATGCCCTGGGACACGCAGCAGATCAAAGCTTGCCAGTCCTATGGGACTGACTTTAATTTACTAAAATATCCCCAGTTTAGCAGTTAACCAGCTCTGCAAATTTCTGCCCTGCCAGGGTCTAAATGAAGATTTCAATGGGAGGGCGTTGCCCGTGCCCCAAATCTGGGACGCTTTCCCAGATACCGCCCGAGGGAGGGAACGTGATGGCAACACCACAGGTCCCTGTGCCATGGATGATGGGCAGAAGTATGAAGGACAATCTGTGCTTTATAACCACTGAATTTTCTTTAATAACCACCTTATCAACTGGGCTCTGAGTGTGCTGTTTCTATAGAGACAGAGGATGCTGTGAGTGCACCAGTGGCCGCTCGCTGCTCTTCCAATAGGGAATCAATGCCTGAGAACACAAGCTGTGAAGCCTATAAAAACTTCACCCTCTCAAGGAGAAGGCCCTGGGGTGGTTCTGGTGCTAATATAGTTTTGAGGTCCTCAGCAAAGGCCCACTGTGCTCCCAAGCTGGCTGATCGTGTCCTTGTGGGCAAGGTGTGGTGGTTGCTGAGAGGAAGTAAATTAAAAGCGACATTTTCCAGCCGTGCAGTGCCAGCATTTCTGGCAGAAGAGGACGGGAGAGGGTGGCCACAGTATGGCCCCTTGCTGCCAGCCCTGAGCTGGGCATGGGATGCCCTTGCTGGTGGTGTCATTAATGCTCCTGGGATTCAAGCTAGCTTCCTCCAGGAAGGGTCCCAAAGCAAAGGCAGTGGTGTGGAGCCAGACCCATTCCTGGTTCCTGGGCCAGAAAGGAGCACAGGAACCCTTTCAGCAGCTTCTCAGTGTCAGGGTCACCTTCACCCCAGCTCTGACCCTTTCTCTTGTGCAAAGATGAAGACCAAAAGAGAGGGTTTCTCCTGAGAGCCCCCATGCCCCACAAGGACGGTGGAGGACAACGTGGCTGTCCCCAGGATGCCTGGGCAGGTCACTGTCAAAGGACACTGGGGCTCAGATTGCACCTTCCCTCCTACCAGTGGAGGGTAAGGCTCCTGCCCTTCGATGCAGGATCAGGCCAGTGCCTTTAGCCTGGGTCTCACATATCAGACACCTCCCTGCCTACACTCGGGGACACTTGGCTGGACACTGTGGGGATGCTATCCCTGAAACCAGCAGCTATTGAGGCAGAGAGCACTGTTCCCCCTACCCTGGGGAAGGTGCAGGCATTTCATTCTGCCTTTATGAATACTTTTAAAGCAACGTGTCATTGCTTCAGCAGCAGACCCACCTCCCTCCCTGCTGCCTCTGCCACACATGAGCCAAAGACCTGCTCCATTCATCAGCCTGAGAGTTATGAGGCGCACAAGGCTCCAGTTACCCTGCTGCCCCCAACCGATGAATGAGATGGAGCTGGTCCCTTCCATACCAGAAGCAAAGCAAGCCCAGAGGAGAGTAAAGCCATCATTTAATCAAACTCAGCTCCTTAAGTCTCTACCAGGGCATGAAATCTTCTGCCATGAGACCCCTCACACCCACAGAAGCCAGGGGCAGCACTCCTGCCCATGAAGGCTGAGCCTGCGTCCCACCAGCCTCTCTGCACAGTCCGGCTTTGCTCATGTGAGACACTCCAGAAATAGAAAAAGGATCGAAGGTTTCGGCTACTCTGGATTCCTCAGGCCCAGGGCCCTGCTGCCCTGGGCTGGTCCTGGACTCTGCTCTTCCCTCCTGCCCCATAAATCACCCAGCTGCCATTTCCCTCTACCTCGTGCCTGGCTTTCCTCTCACCCAGGCTGTTTCAAGAGGCTGAGCAAGAGGATGGGGCATAGGCAGTGGAGAATCACTCCTCCCCAAAGCCAGGAGGAGCAGCCAGTGACGCACAGCTCGGAATGAACTTGGCAGCAGCCCTGGGGTTGGGAGGCAGCAAAGGGACCTGTCAGCGGCCGTCTGCATGGCCTGGGCAGGCTCTGGGCCAGCGAGCTGCCTTTCCTCCTGGCCCTGTGCAACCCCTGCCAGAGGCCAGCACAATGGGAGCACAGGGAATGTGCTCAGAGAGCCGCAGGGTCCTTAAAGGCTGCCTAAAAGCAGTTAGTGAAAACAACTCTCTTTGCAAAGTACCCCCATCAATAAAAAAATGGAAAATTTTGGAATAGATAAGAAAAAGCTAAAAAACATCTAGATGCCACCAATGAAATTCTGCACTACTCTCTGCTTCAAGACTGGAGTGCATGTGTCAACGTGGAAAGAAACCTGGAGATTCCCCGGCAAAAATCCACATGGATAGAGTGAGCAGATAACTGTTTATTATTGCACATAATCCAGCAGAACAACCGACAGAAAACTCTGGACAGTAGTACACAGATTGTAGTAAACAGATTGCAAAATCTGTGATGAAGATATTTTTGTGAGAAGAGTGAAAGGTATCTGCATCTTTGTAAGACCTGAAAAGTATAACACAAAATCCTAGTCAGTTTTGAAAGCATGCAGTTTGAGGTAAATCTGGTATTTTGCATCTAAGAAAATGAAATCCCTAAGGGGCTCTCTCTCTATGTTTATATATCCATATCTCAGTGCAATATGGATACAGTTATACGTCACATAAAAGCAAATCTACCTACTACTCTCAGAAGGTTACTAGGAGGAAAGCACATTACTGAGTGCATATCACATGCATAAAAAATAGCAGGGGGAAGGAATTACCTTAGCACTGTTGAAAAGGATCCATTTTTGTGCTTAGTGATAAGTAAAAGCCCCTCAGGTCTCTCAATGGAAATTGTCTTGGTGGTGAATAAAAGCAGTTGGCATACTGAAACTGCAGAGTTGGCAAGTGAATGCCAGCTAATGGAGATAAAACGCCGAAGGCAGCAGAGCCTGGGGTTTGCAATACATTTATACTTAAGGAAAGAAAAAAAAAAAGAAAAGAAGCAAATTGCTACTAAACTATGCTCTGTGGAAGTGTAGATGATGCTGCACAGCTTTCTCAGGACTGGTACAGCCACATGGCTTTTAGAAAAGGATCACATTCACTTCTCCCACACTTAATACCACATATTTGCTACTGTGGCAATGTTCCTGAGCTGAATAAGGTTAAAAAATAGACTTGGTTCACAAAGAAAAGTACTGAATTATTCTCACTCTCTTATGCCATAACTAGAGTAGATAAATTAGGCAGGTTTTGCCCCATGTCTCCAGTGAGTGTAAACTCCTGTGTGTCTGCCACTCCATCTCTGAAATCCTTTCAGACTGACCTTTGAAGCAGACCGGGCATCTGTTTTTTTCCTTAACTATCATTTCCCCATTCTTTCCAGTCCAACAAGGTTTTCCCACCCAGTCCTGTGCTGTGGGACTTCAGGATACACAGAGGTGCACAACCAACTATAAATAACATCTCTGATTATCTTAAAAAGGGATAGAAAATACACATTGCTCTTAAAAGAAGGAAGAAACATGTCCAAGCACTCAGCCTCACACTAAACTGTAACTTCATCTGTGCCGACTTTCTAAGCTCACACTGCTAAGGATCAGAGCAGATCATGGTGGAAAAATCTCCTTCCAAAGGTCACTCCCTGTCACAGCTTTGGGAAAATCGGTGCAAATTGCCCAGGCCTCAGCCTCGCACACACGAGCAACAGCTACAACTGCCCCACTGTACTCTGCCACTGGTGAAAGCCTGGCTGCTGCATATTTCTGAGCCCAACACCCAAATACACTGCAGTCACTGCACCTTTTTTCTTTCAGGAATAAGGTAACCTCTCCCACGACAGCCGCCCTGCATCCTCTGGCTGGAAAGTCTTGTTCGTTCGGTGCAATGAGAGCCCAGACCCCCCTGCAGCCCAGCAGGCCAAGGGGAGGAACCTGCAGGTGCATGGAGGCATTTTCAGCAAGAACCTGCTTTTCACCGTAACTCACAACATTTTCTTAGAAAAAAAAGGGGTAAAGGGACAAATTTAGCACACCTTCCTTTCCCGTTACAGCGGGAAGCCACCCACAGCAAGACGCTTCTGAGCAGAGCATTGTTGGTGGCAGGAGAGCGCTTGGATGGTGCCTGGTCCCAAAACAGGCCCCATTTCCACCCACGGCACCCCCACAGGCACCAACAGCCTTGGATCCACCAGTCCCTCACACCCCACCCCGCGGCCCCATCCGTGGTGCATCGGCCGCCATGGGCAGGACTCGGGTCACACTTCAACAAGCCCAATTTCAACTTTCTCCCCCTCTCGGTCCTCCATACATGGAAAATGATGCCAGGTGACAGGGGAAAGGAAAGACTTTTTGTTTATCCCTTTGGATGACTTCCAAGCACGGAGAGCAGCGTTGTCCACCCCGAGCCATGGCGTGGCTCTCATGAGTCCTTCTGGTGGCTGTATTGCTTCATCTCCATGCCGTGGACAATAATCTTTGGAAAATCTCTGACACTGAGTCAACCAAGGGAGTTCCAAAACACATCAGTGTGCACGCATGAGACCTTCTCACTCATTTTCCTACAGCTACAGAGAAATCCCTCATCCCTGGCATGGCAGGACAGTTGATGGCTTTGGTGAGAATAATTTAAGGCAACTGCTATTTTATACAAAGAAGAGGAGACCACAGTGCAGAAACCCTGGTTTTTCCTTGGTAGATTGCAGAGGCCAGCCACAGCCTGGGAGCAGGAAACTGAACTGATCTTCAGACACTCTCGTTTAAGGTTGATGTTTGCAGTGCAACCTTGGGATCTCAAGTCCTCCTCTTAGGTGTTTCCAGGTGGCTGAGCTTTAATCCCCGCCAAGGTCTGAGGTCTCCACCAGCAGCAACGCCTGTCCCGGACACAGATAAATGGGAGAGTCAAGGGAAAGCAGAACACATGACCGACACATTACCACAGCTGTCTGCAAGGCTTTCACCTGTGCAGGCTGAGTGAGACTAATAACACGACAGAAAGCAGGGCACAGCAGAGCAGTTCTGTCCCCCAGGAGGGCCTCAGGAAGGCAGCCCAACATCCTCACAGGGGCTTGGGAGGTGCCTCTTGTGTTACGTTCACATGAGGCTCAATGGTCAGGTTCAGCCTTGACAGCAGATTTTTTTGAAATATTTGAGCCCAAGGTGACAGAAATTTTGTGTAAGCTCAGGACACATTTCTGTCTGTAGGAGTACCACAGGCACGAGAAACCTCACAAGATTTTATCGCCACCAAATCCAAATGCAAACCCTTATCCCAATTCAAGTGGAAGGCCTGAGTGAGCTCCAATTTAACCTTAGTCTTACGGATATCTTGGCTCATGTTTAGTAAAACAATTACTAAACCACAGTAACAACTGCTGAAGAACTAGCACTGGTGCAGTTAAAGCTGTAGATTTCACAATTTCGTATTTTCTATGTGTTCTTGCCTCTTATTGGTCTGAGTGACAAGAAATACTACAACGCATTATTTACCCGGCAGCAGCCACGTTGGAACAGCAAATTGAAACTGTTTTTTGAAGCATATTTGCAGCAAACAAATTTCAAATTTAACATCACACAGTCTTGCACTGGATGTCTCCCTCCATGAAATGCACCCATGGTACTGAGAAGGCAAAACTATATGGTGGGACTGTATCCCACCAACACAGTTTATGTCCTTAATTTTGAAAAAATTTATGAAATCATGAAATAATTTCATGCAAGAATTTTATGACATTTTATGACAAGTGAGTCAAGCTTAAAACATCCAGTGACATCTACAAATTGAGGATAAAATCTCATTCTGCTTCTTACCTTGTTCAAGAGGCTCATCATGTCAAGAAATGTACAAATAGGATGGCCAGACCAATGTTCAGTAAGATGACCATGCAGATCACGATTGTGTTAGGTCCCTGAAGGAAAAACCCAAACCAGAGTATTACACACCACAGCTCCAGGGGAGGAGACAGACACAGCTTGATTCTGCTGTTCAAAAATACTGCAATCGCCCCCTCCTGATGCACTGAAATCTGGCACTTAACAACCAGCCTGAATTTCAAACTAGTGGAATGTTTATCCTATCCTCTTCCTACTTCTTCCCTGCAAATTCATTTGAAGGAGGTTAAATCAGGCTTCTTTTGCAGCTAAATTAGATTAAAGGAGACCCTGACCACAGGAACATGAAGTGCTGATGCCATGTCAAGCTGCTCTTCCCAACTCCCTTCTCCATCCACACTGCCTGTGTTTGTAAAGTTGCCATTTTTAATATCATAGAATCACAGAATGCTTTGGTTTGGAAGGGGATCTTGAAGATCATCTATTTCCAAACCCCAACAAATGAACCCATGTGAGATTGCTGTAATTTCAGACCAAAGTATTTCCAAGCTGTGCTTTTCTAAAGTCACATTGGAATCATTCACATCCAAAGGCCTGCAAGATGGGACTCAGAGGGCTAATAAAATGTCTGGGTTTCCAGCTGTATTTGCTAAGAGCAAAATTGAGTTTCAGTGATTATATTTTAAACCTGGGAAATTGGCTGGTGATTCAACACCACAGTTCAGCTCGTGAGGTACCCCTACAGCAAAAAAAGTAAATGTAACAGGTGAAAGAGAAACACACTCAAGCTTTTCCTATTTTTTAACCCCAGCTTTCAGATCCAAGTTGGCTGGTAATGGGGTGGGAAAAGAAGGTGAGAAAAGTATATAAAATTAATTGGAAGATGCCTGGTTTTGCGCAAATTTTGAAATACAATGTGTCTGAAAGCATATCTGCCCAGGTAAAGAGAGGAGGTCAAAATAGGAGGATTATGAATGTCAGGCCAAAGCATCCAGGGCAGGGCAGGCTGGGAAGGTGGCAGGAGAGGAGATACCAACACTCTCCTCCAGCGGGCTCTGTGATCCCAAAAAGAGCCTCTGGGCACCACTCGGGGCCCACTGCAGCCCGAGGCCTGTGGGCTGTGCATCCCTCTGGGTCCTGCCAGACCTCATGGGGAACAATAAAGAAAAGGCAAAAGGCCCAGGGAGCTCCCAGGGATGCCCCACGTCACCTCTTCGCACTCCTCTGCCTTCTGTGCTGCCACCGCCGCCGCCGCTTGGGCCGGGCCGCGCTTGGCCCCCGCCTTGGGCTCCGTCCGGCCTGGTGCCCTGGCCTCAGTCTTCCTGTCGGCCGCGGGCTCAGCCCGGCCCACGGCCCTGCGCTCGGGGCTGGGGCGCTGCTGCGGCTCCTTGGGGCGAGGCGGCTCCGGCTTGGCCTCTGCCACAACCGATGGCTTCTCCTCCCGGCCCTGTGGCGGGCCAGGGGTGTCCCCCCGGCGCTGGGGCTCCCCCCGGGGCTCCGGGGAGGGCGGCTCATTCTCAGGGAACTGCTCCTCCTCATAGTCCGTGGCAGGGGTGACCGGGGATGTCCGGATGGCGTAGCTGTGGTAGCCCTTGAAGAGCTCGACGTCGGGCTCGCGCGCCATGCGCTGCAGCGGCCCAATCTCCATCTGCTCGGCGGGACGGCCTCGGCCCTGTGAGGCCGGGCGACCCTCACCCTCGGAGAGTGCTGGGCTCCCGCCGCCTGCCCGCCCGCCCGCCTCGGCCCAGCTGCCTGGNTCCTCCTCCATGTTGACCGCGTGCTCCGCGTTCTCGATGATCTCCTGCAGCAGCTTCCGCTTTTGGTACTCGGGGCCTGCGGAGAGAAGGGCTGGCGTGAGGAGTCACTCTGGGACTGGGGACAGCAGGGTACCCCAGCGCCATGGCACCATCGTGGCTTTGGCAGCTGTGCCCCCAGCACCGATGGGTTTGGGGACCATGGTGCGAGGGTCCAGGCTGGAGTCTGGGAGAGGAGGTACTCCCAGATCACACCCTGCCGGCAGGAGGAATTTCCTCCAGGAACAGCCGAAGGCTTCGAGCCTTATTGTGGGCTGCCCAGTTGGGAAGAGCTGAAGGAGTAGGTGGGAGTTACAGATAAAGGTAAAGAAACAGTGAAAATCTGCGGTCCAGCTTCTTGTGGTCACACAGATGGGTCATGCTGGGGCTAAGGAGGATACAGCTCCCAATCAAGTTTGGGGTTTTTTTACTTAATGCCTGGAAAACTCTTCCACGTGGCTTCCTTGGTGTCTAATAGCATGGCAATTTCACCAGTGATACACAGGATGACCAGTGTCATCGGAAAAGGCAAGATCCTCAAATGATCTACGTGCCATCCGTCACGATGGGAAAAATATATTTCTTATATGTGGAGCAGGGTTGGAAGTTATACAGCCCTCTTGTCTGCCCTGAGCTCCACAACAGCAGTAAAATTACCTGGCACCATCACGAGAGGTGACTCAGGGCTTCAGATTCTGTTTCGGCCTCATCTCACACACTGACTTGTGACATCCTAGCAACACTGCCTCACTTCAGTTGTTCACCTATCATTAAATCTTTACTTCTTATTAACCCTAATGCAAATTGCAGCCTAGCCTGGGTCGGGGAAGTCAGACAGAGCCTGACACCAAAGATATCCACCAAAATGCATCACTAAAGAACTGGGACTATCTTGTGGAATAACAACCCTCCCCAGTGCTCCACATGCTGAGACATGCTGGGAGAGGGGTCCCCGCACATCACCGTGATGCTCATAGCAAGTGAGAACAAGAGCATCATGCTCCTACTGGGCTGTGTGAGGTCGCAGAGCAGCTTGTTTGAGAGAAAAGCACCTCCTTTGGCCTCATTCTGCTGAACCCCAGTGATGCTGAGGGGTGCAGATGTACGGGGCTTGCTCTGTGCTCCTGAATGACACAGATCCTGGAGCCACAGAGTCCCTGGCTGCCTTCAGGTCCCTCCCTTCACCTCCTCCATCTCAAGGACTGATGCAGACCTGAGTCTGGTTGGGAAATTTGGCTTAGTGCTCCTTTCCCTCACATAAGTCACTGGTATGATTTGCACACTGCTACCTCCTGTCCATGCAGGCAATGCCTCCACTCAGAGGGGCAGTGGGGAAAAGGAGGGCACTGATTTTAGCTGCTCTGCTCTGCCTGCACACTCCTGTCAATCAGCAGGTGACCAATTCAGGGCCATTTATTTCTGGCTGCAAGTGAGTTATTTGGAAGCCATTCCAACAGTTGTTCAGACTCCTCAAAATAGGCTGCCTGCAGCTCCAGGCTCCTTGCTCTCTCCTGCTGCTTTCTTCTCTTCCTGAATAATTTACAACACAAAAAACCCCAACTGCCTGGAGGGCACACACTCACCTCCCCACCTTCATCTCCCAGCACATTTCAGCAAGGGTTCTGGCTTACATCCTTCTCCTCTAAATTACTAGGGATGATACCCTAACTGAAATCCCGGGCTCAAGAGTTATTAAGGATATGAGGCTTGCTGAGCAGGATTGCCTGTGCCAGACACAGCACGGTCTATCTGCCAGGATAGCAGGGAGAAACACAGCTACTAAACACCGCTGGGCTCTCCTGGCTGTGTGACCAGCAGCTCTCAGTCCTAGCAAAATCCAAGGCTGGACTGCTGTCTGTTTGTTCCTGGATGGTGCAACCATGCAAGAAGAGACATACTCTTGTGCACTTTGGGAATTTAGAGGTTTAAAAGAATCATAGAAGAATAACATGCATCAGGAGCTTAGAAGGCCAGTGAGCGAAGCCAGGACCCAAGTGAGGCCCTACATAACAGCAGCAAGAGGATCCAGCACCTGAGGAGCCAGGAGTGGAGGTCAGGCTGCCCCAAGTGTTTCACAGAGACTGTTTCAATTGTCTCATTCAATTGCCATGGCTGGAAAAAATAATCTAGCTTGATGTCCAAAACCTCCCCTCGGGAATTCCAGTTTCCTTTGTCTCTGTGCTATAAATAGCCCAGTGTGCAAAGGGTGAATGTAGAGCTGTGAGTGGCAGCTGGGGGCTTATGTGAGGATCAAGCGATGTTTAGCCATTGTTAAATGAAGTGCCACAGGCTGGCTCGTGCCCATGCCCAGGTGCTCTGGTGTTTCCCCACTCACAGCCAGCTCCAACGGGCCTTGCTGGGTGATGGAGAGGAAGGGGCAGGCCTCCAGCATGGCGTTTCCCCAGCTCGTAGGTGCAGGACAAGGCGAGAATACAGGGAATTTAGGAAAATCTGTCAGCATGACTCTCCCCAGCCAGGCACCAGCTGTTAGCTGTTCCCATTTCCCACTGTGTGCCCTGTGCCGGGGTGTGGTACAGGAGATGCAGAGACACCGAAATCAGAGCAGGGGCAGGTGTCAGGTTTTGCTGAGCACAAGTCAACCTTTGGCTTCTACCCCCAGTTTTGCTGCTGTGATAGTCCCTTGTGATCTTGCCTCAGTAACCATGGGACACTCACTCCAGGCAATAAAGCCAGATAATAAGAAAGACAGGATGAAAATGTAGGCACTTGGAATTTTATTTTCTGCTCTGTTATTACCTTTCCTCTCTATAAAGGAAAGTATTCCAGGAAGATCATATCTCTAGCTAACTTAGTCCAGGGAAAGGTAATGGCATTCACAATGCTGCTTCTAATATTACACTTCCCATCTACTAATTCTCAGTGCTTGGTCTCACAGAAGGAACCTCCCAAATGTTTTCCCAGCAATAAATTAAATGCTAAATAATTAGCAGTGATGCTAACAAATGAATAGAGAATCAGGGAAATAGTATTTTGTATTAGCTGCTTTCTTACAGGATATTACAGCCCCTAATTAGCAGAGTCTGATTGTTCTGAGGCCCCACAGGATATGGGTTTGTGAGTCAATGTGCAACACTGTTCCAAGAAAAAGCCACAAGGGATGTATCTACAGGAGAGCTGCAGATAGCCCCAAGCTTCCTGCCTGTCTTGCCTGGTGCTTTGAGGGCTTTGGCGTGTGGAAAAACACGAGAAGTTGAGAAACTCAGGGGTTTTCCTCCAGGCTGTGGTAACACAGTGAGTAAAACAGTGGTGTACGTAGGACAGCAAATCAGCCAGGGCAAGGGGCTGGCTGGAATTGAGCAAAAGAGGATTTAGGATAGACAGGAGGGCAACTTGTGGAGTTACCAAGCGGGTGAAGCACTTGAACAGATTCCCCACGGAAATTGCAAGACCCCTCTCGGAAGATGCCTCTGATCCTACCTGGCTGGTAGAAGTCTGGGGAGAGCTCCCTGGCCATCATTCGGGCTATGCCCGATTCGTTGTTGGCTGCCTGAGCTGCCTGCTCAGACCCTTCAGCCTTGGCTTTGGCATGAGCCGTCCTGCAGAGAGAAGAGGGGAGAACAGTGAGCACCCTCTGAGCCAAGGTCATCCCAGCTCACACAGCAAACCCTGGCTGGCACCAAAACTGAACCAGCCCATCTGGCATAACAGCACTCAGAATTTGCCCACGTGACCCCAAACCCTACACTCAGGGAGAGAAGAGCAGATTTTCAACAAGGAAGGGGCCCAGATGCTCAAAGGTAAGGTGGAAAGGTTGCACATAGGGAACAGGGCAGGTGTACGTGCAAACGTGAGCAAGTTCACGTGTCGCAGTGAGGTAGCAGGAGCTGCAGAATGGGCTCGTGCTGTGCTGCTCAGAGGAATGACCAAGGCATCACACAGGCATCTTTGGTGGCTGAACTCCTCTGTGTGTCAGCAGCCCCGAGCTGCTGCACCTCGCCAGAGGCAGTGTGCCCCTGCTCAGCACACAACACAGGTTTTACCCCAAATTTCTCTCTTATAGCTCTCCAGCAAACAACACGCATTGTCCAGGGGCTCCTTTACTCACTGCAGCCTGAGGGGCTGATCTCACCAGAGCGATTGTCTCCCTCTCAGCTTGGTTCTCTGAGTCCTCTCCACTCCTTCCCAGCACATCTCCTCCTTGCTCATGCGAGTTATTTTACTGGCCGGCTGTCATATTCCTCACATGCCTCATGCTCGGGGCCCTGTGATCTTTTTGCTAAAAGCAGGGCTGGCTTTACAGCCCAGCTGCTCACAGTCTGGGAAGGAGCTGACTTCAAACAGCAACGCTGCACCTTAAAAATAAGGGCGGGTGAAGCACAGTATATTCAGCTGCTTTGTTGCACTCAGGTCTTGCCGAGAGCTGCCTTCCCCATGCTCTCACTGTCATATTTTCCAAGGCTCCCCATAATTCCCTGTTTCACATACAAATCCACATATTTTTATATGATAAGCAGTTAGCATTCCTCAAACACCGATTCACCTCAAATTACAACCTTTAACATGGTCTTAGGGTGTCTGATGAGCCCTTTTCAGATTCAGGTTGGTATCTGGTCATGTTTTAGGACAAAAAAGGAGGAAAGATGCAGTTCTCATTCCTGCAGTGGAAACGGTCCAGAGGAATTTTTGGACTGTTAGTCACGAAACGAGGATTGATTCCTTGCCATTAAACTGAGATGCAGTAGGCAGACAAGACAAGCTGAAGTCGGAATACGCAACAGGTGCAATGAAAAGGTGATAGAAATGCTGTTCTGAGACCCTCACAAGGGAGAAGATACACATATGCCATTTAGAGTAGCTGCAGGGAAAAGAACTAGAAGCAGGGCATCAATCCCAACTGATACAGGCAACAGTGTGACTTGACAAGGGGCCAAAAACTGCTCAGGGCCCTGTGATAGAGAAGAGGGTGCAGAGCTGCTGTGGCTCAGCTTGTCCCTCCCTGGGATGACATCCCACTCTGCTGGAGCCATGATTCACCTCCCTGCCCACACTCACACATTATCTCCTCGCTTTCTCTGCAGGCTGAGCTGCCTGGGATTGCAGTCATTCTTGGTCTTTTTATCCAAAATTATTACAGCTCCTGAAAAACCCAGAGCCATGATGAGGCAGAAAACAGCATTTTTAAGCTGCTGCTCGCAAGCAGGGGGTCTGAGCCAGTTCTGAACGGAGAAAGCACCTCCTTTTTTGGTAGCATATAATCAGCGTGATTAATTCCACTATAATCTGGCAGGGGCCAGGGGGATGTGTCTGTGCTCTCCATGCCTGGGGGATCAGGGCGGGCTGGGTGTGCTGTGCCTGGGGCACACAGCCTGCCTGGCGCCGGCCCCAGGGAAGAGGCTTGCAAAGGGAGGATCCAGCTCTTCATCCTGGCAGGACGTGCTCCAGGCCCTGCCTTTGTCCTGCTGCTCCTGGAGGATGAGATTCACCATCAAGAGATAAAATTCTCCCTTTCAGTTGCTCTCTGAGCCAGGCAGATGCTATCCTGACCAATTCCCAGCCAGACAATCAGCCAGCTGGCTCCAGCTGGGGGAGCAGCAGGCAGCTCCTGGCAAGTGCTTTCCTCATAGTAGCTCCCAAAGAAGTAGTCTGGAAGTGCACTAGAGGTGAGGTCTGCTCTCACTAGAAGGGCAGAGCTGAACATGTCACCAAGTGGGTGCAGACGGCTCCTGCATGCTCAGCTCTCTCCCAGCACCTGGGGACAACACAAGAGAACAGCCTGGGGATGTTGGAGGTTATGAGGTAGCTCCCAATTATGTTTTTCTTCTGCTGGAGTTTTGCTTTCCTCCAGAAAAGCTGCTGGATGCTACATGGCTGCAATTCCTGCAGATGAAGAGATGGCAAGACTGATTCTATCCAGCCTGTGTTGCAGAGGCTGTGAGGATGCTCTGGGTGGTGGGGAGCTGAGCCATCGCTGTGAGACACCACGGCCCCAAGGGTAGCAGGGCTCTACAATGACGGGTGTGAGGCCAGGGACACTCCAGGGCAGCTCCCGGGCTGCACACACGGAGCGGTGACAAGCTGAGCAGCACAGCTTTGGCATCCCGCACTGCCCCCGTGGCAGCTCTCACTCTGTGGGACACAGCTGACCTCTGCTCCTGTCCCCCTGCTTGCAAACTCGGCCAGAGGTGTTTGACTGGGGGGGCTATGGTCAACACAGCTGCACTTTCAAATCTGGCGCCTTCAGCAGACCACACGTCAGCCCTGTCAGCATCCCAGGAGAGCACTGCTCTCCCAGCCAGCAGCCTGGCCCCAGCAGGAATGCTGATGCCCTGTGCTGGGTCCCTCCGTCGCTGAGATCATTTATATGGCAGCAGCCAGGTGATGAACATTTGGCTTTCAGAGACATGGCACGGTGTCTTAAGTACATCTTCCCTGGCTGAACCACACATCCCCAGGGCACCAAGCGAAGGCAGTGCTGCTCACAGCCCTCCAAAAAACCCACGCTGAGGGTTTAGTAGCACTGTGACAAAGCCCAGCCTAGAGGAAAGGGCCCAGCCATAACAATAACATCTAACTGGCCTCGAGTATCCCTGAATTTATTATTTAACCGCGTGGCTGGCAAAGCCTGGGAGCTCAGCACAGAGGAAAACTTGGCCCTGGCAGCAAAGCAGGAGACAAACGCCAGCCGCCCTGGGAGAGCCCAGTGCATGCAGCACAACAGCCTGTCCCATCCCACGGCCTGGGGTCTGCCAGGAGCAGGAGTTAAGGAAAGAAAAAGCCCAGGGAGGTTTGAGGGTGTCAGGAAGGTGATTTTCAAACCTCAGAAGTCAAACATGCAAGAGGAAAAATTTCTCCCAAGGTTAAGACCTTCTCAAAAAGCAGAATGAGCTTTCTGAAAAAGGAAATGCCAGCCTTGATAAATTTGATGCTAGTCAGGCACCCTTTAATCAGGGCCACACTATTTTATTTACTGCTGTTGTGTTGTCAGCTCTCAGTACCTCTGCAGTAAACAGCCCCTGCAAAAACAAGCAGAGGAGAACGTCTGGAGATAGAGGAGCTCAGCGGGAAACTGAGACAGAGACCCAGGGGCTTTAGAGCAGCCAGCAGCAGAATCCAAAAGACGCTTTTCAAGGCAGCACTGGAAAATGAGCCACGAACAATAAACACATCCAGCTGGAGGAAATAAACACAAAGAGGGACCTTTACAAACCCACACCGGTGCTCCCTGTCCCAAAAGGCAGCACTGCCAGGATGAGCGCTTCCCAACTGCACCCTGAGCCATTTCCCTGGGCAGTGCTGTTAAAAATAGCTCCAGTGAATTCTTTGCAAGGAGGAGCAGCAGCATCCCAGCGCCGAGCCGAGGGCAGGCATGTGGGCAATGTCTGCAGCCCCTGTCCCAGCCCTGCTGCCGCTGCCTCCCGACTGGATCACGGCGGCTGCCGGGCTTCACACCCCAGCAGGACGGGAGGGTTAAATGCATCTGCTGCTTTGTTTGCTCCTCTGGCATGGCTCTAATGCTCTAATCGTTTTTGTACTAGTGCAGCACAGAGCACCACTCCTGTCCTTCCTGGCCATCTCCCAGAAACACTGCCTGAATCATTCCTCCAACTGCTGCTAAAATCCCCCATGGACACACGAGCTGCAGCTAACAGGTGAGGCCCAAACCGAGCCAGCACGCCCGTCTCTTTGGACACTTTATGTGGTTTTGCACATCCACATTGGATTAGACTGCAAATGAAATTGGAATTAGCAGGGAATACTGCAAATACCAGACAGGGCTGGGGTGCCTAAAGATGCAGCAATGACCTTGCAGCTAGAAATAGGGGAAGAGTTCAGCTCTCTGCCCTCACATTTGCTTATTAGGGGAATGACAGACCTGTCCAGCACTGTCCTTCCTTCTCCAGGGTCTCCCTTCTCCTGTTGATTCAGCAAACCCTGAGCAAGGACCAGCTGAACACCCCTCCAACCCAACCCATTCTGTGATTCTATGATTCTTGCCATTTTTGATATTAGGAGCTGTCTAGAAGACCATTAAGCAAAAGTAATTCATCAGTCAGTTCTAGGAAGAGAGTGTTCTGCTGAACTCCTCTCTCCTGGAAACTGTCTTTTCCACTCCCAGCCAAATCCCTGCTCCAGCATCCAGCAGGAATCATTTTGTCCTTCTGAAGAAACTTAAAATAATTGTTTGTCTTGGCAGGAATGTTTGCAGCACTCAGAAGGGATCAAGGGAAAGCTGAAGAAGTGTTTTTGTTAATGGCAACACGGTCCCTTCTGTGCTCACATCGTGAAGGGCAGGAGGACCCAGACCTGACCAGCACACACCGGGGCTGGGACTGGATGACATTTAAAGGTCCATTCCAGAATTCTGTGATTCTACATCCTGACTAGGACAGAACTTCCTGGCTTCTCCATCTGACACACCATCTTCATACTTGTGTCACCTCTATAGTTGGAGCATCCCTTTCTTCCTGCTCAGTCCCACTCCATCTCCTTTGTGTCTCTCCTTCTGCCTCCACATGCATGCAGATACCAGCAACACTCTGCTACCCTCATCTGCCTGTAACCAGCCCACGGGACTGAATATGCCTCTTCAGTCCACCTCTCATGCCATTCTCCCTGCCCTCAGTCAAACCCTTCTGTCCCATCCCACGGGTGTCCTGCCCTGACAGACAGCTGTACCATTCGTCTTCCTTTTGCTCTTTTTGCTCCATCACTCACATGCATGTACCCACCCCACTTCCACTCTGACATTCCTGGGGTGCATGAGCCTTTGCTGCTTTATAATATGGACTCTGCACCTGCAAGGTGCGATCTAAATTGTGAAATAAGCATAAATCAACACAATTTGCCTCCTAAAGGAAACACCTCCATACTACTGAAGCAGAAATCCAAAAAGAAGAACCATCCTGACCTTGCAGAGCAGCTCATGAGATGCCCCAGGCTTTTTCCTCTCAGTGCCAGCACTTATACAGAAGTGGTAGCAATTTGTACATGCCCAGGCTACTTGGCTGGATAAATCAGACTTCTTCTCCTTCCTTCCACAGAAAGGGCGTGACCAGGCCATTCAGCCCAGAGAAAAGCATCCTTTTCTTTAGGAGCACAGGCCTGGCAGAACTCCCTGCCACCTAACGAGCTCAGCCTTTATGATTACTTGGTGAATTTTTAAAATACCGAAATGTTATCCTTAGCTCTAAATAGCTCCGAGCCACTTGCATCTTTCACTGAGGGATACTTCCCCTTGGAACAGTTAAAGTGATATTAATCTTTCGGCAGACAGATCTGCAGCTGTCTTCAATAAGATGACAACCTACTCACCCCAGCCCCAATCCACCTCCAGGAGCCGAGTGGGACCGGTGGCCAGCGGTCATCAGGGCCTGGCTGTGCCAGCCTGCACGGGAGCCCATGGGCTGTGACAAGCCCCTGGGGCTGGCACAGCCCACAGCTGCTCTCTGTTTCCCCCACAGCCCCAGGATGCAGCCGGCAGCTGCCCAGAGCTGGCTCCAAATGGAGCAGAGGAAGCCAGAGCCTGCCGGCTCAAAGGGCTGCTGGAACGAGGATGGCACCACGGCGCAGGGACACTGCACCGGCCTCAGACAGGCAGAACAGGCAGCTCCTGGCCCTGCTGGAGCCTGTCCTGCCAGCACAGTCAGGCTGGGAGCAGCTCGTCAGAGCATCCACAGAGATATTTTAGGGGAGAACGGGGATTTGCAGCTGCCAGCTGGACCCTCTCCTTCTCCCCCTGGTTTCCAGGGCCACCCTGCTGCTCTGGGTGCAGACTGAGTGGAGGCCCGAGAAGCAGGAGCAAGTCCCTCACAGCAGTACAGCCTTGGGGCTATGCCCAAATGCCAGTGATTTATTCCAGCTTCCAGGACACCATTACCAAAGGGACTCAGCAAATGCCCTGGGGACCCTGATTTAATTAGGTCCTACTGCAAGATGAAAGGAGCCAGGTTATCCCACTGACAAGCGCATCAAAACATCTTTACAGGACATATGCAATCAGGGTCCTTCAACCTTTCCATCCCAGGTGTGCTCCTGCCTCCCTCCCTGTACCTGCACTGGGTGAGCAGGGGCTGCTCCCTGCCCTGCCCTTGGAATTCCCATTTCCAAGAAAAACCAGGGATGCAGCAGACATTTGTCTTGAGGGAGCCTGCCTGGTCCAGCAGCTGCTACCCAGCCCCAGGCCCTGCCAAACAGACAGCATCCATAAGCGGAGTGTGTTTTACCTGATATCCTGATCCACCAGCACTAAAATGGGTCAGAAAGTCTGTGTTTTCACTCTAAGTTTGTTGTTTTTTTCAACCAAAAGTTTTAGCAACTTCTAAATCAAACGTTTTTCAGATTTCAGCAATCCAAACCAAAAGAGCGAGGAACTGCTGCATCTGTTTTGTGGAGGTTTTTCCCCAGTCAAAAAAAAAAGCAGAAATTTTTTTTTTAGGAAATGAAGGCATATTTCTTAAAATATTGCATTTGCCCAAACCTCCAATTACTTATCAAAATTTAAAGTAGGAGCCCTTTTCTCCCAAGCCTCTAGGTCTCTGGAGTTGATGTTCACAGATCTGAGGTCCAAGAGAAAGAAGAGAAGGAGCTGAGAGCTGTGAGGGCACCCAGCCCACGCCCCACACTTCAGTGCCTGCAGCTCCCATGTACCTGTATCCAAGGCTGCTGAGAGCACCCAGGCTGTCCCAGATGGGACACCAGGTCCCTGCCAGCCCTCACTGAGAAATCATCAGGCTTTGCAGGAGCAAAATTAAAATCTTGGACTGAGAAAGCCAAAGGGCTCTGGCTCAGCACCAGGATAAGCTGAAAAAAATGCCCCTCCTCCAGGAGGAGGGAAGGTTTCTGCATCGCTTTCTATTTAAATTGGACGTTTGACTTAAATATTATTTCAAGATAAGGCTATTTCACATTCCACTGAAATTATGATAACCTCTGAGCAAAGCATGATTGAATTCAATGATTTCAAAGCCCAGCTCCTTGCCAGCTGATTCCAAGCATTTGGATGGGAGTCAGAGCCTTCTTGTTCCACGCAGCAGCAGATCAATTGAACGAGAAGCTATAATTTTCCACAGTCATTTTTGCAGATTAAAGTCACACTTCATTTTTCCCTTTCTGTGTTTGTAAACTGTTGAGATAAGGATTTCCCACAAGGTCGGAATGAACAGCCCATTAATTCCACTTTCCCTGCCTGGCTGGCTATCTGAATTGTACCCATCCCTCGGGCTGACATCCTCCCATCCCATCTGTGCTGCTCTTGAGGGGATCCCTGCAAGACACAGCCTCGCTTGCCTCAACCCTGATAACCCTGGAAGCCCTGGAGAAAGCTGTGTGCTGTCCAGCAGATGCCTCCTCCTTGGAGCTACTGAAAGTGCATGTTCCCTCTTACCCTAAAAAGGCATGAAAGTGCCTGAGGAAATTCATGTGAGGTGGGTGGAAAACAGATAAAGCCGTGCACCCTCCTCCGGAGTCAGAGCACATCCCGCGTAAGGAGCACGGTGGGCCAAAAATGTGTCAGTGCTGGAACTGCAGCCAGCCTGGATGAGGCTGTTCCAGGAGAGGACTGGAAGAAAGGGGTGAAGGCATCACTCCATCACTCACCCAGTGACACTGAATCCCTCCAGCCCACAGAGCCTCACACACAGCCCCCCTGGGTGGGGGGACACACTGTGGGGGTCCCGCAGCTGGGGTGGGTGTCCTGATCCTGGCTCTAGACCCCAGCACTGGGGCTTGCTGTGCCCATGGCCACACCGGATCTGGAACAGAGAAGAGCTCACCCAAACCCTACAGCCCTCTCCCTGCATGGCTCCAGTGGATGAGTGGAATGGGGATCAGGCAGAGGTTTGAAAACAGCAATATTTCTGCAGAGCTGGAGACTGCTGTGCCACACAGAAAGTGGGAGAGTCCCAGCCCTGGGCTTCGGTTGGTGCAGAAATAGATGCCAGCAACTGGGTTTCCATTAACCAAAGGTGATGAAACAGGATTATCCTCTTTATAAACACACCGAGTTCTGTGAGAAGTGTCTTTACTGGGACAGCAGGACTGAGGAGCATCCCCTCAAAGCTGCGTCCTGGCACTCAGCTATAGCAGGACCTGTGTGGCTGCCCTTGTTTCTCCCTGTCCATGTGCACAGTGACTCTCTGAACCCTGCCCACGGAAGCACTGAGATGCAGATTTCCACTATGGGGGCTGTGGGGCAGCCAGAATCCCTGGGGCAGCCAGAATACCCAGCCATCAAGGAGCTGTGCTCAGCTCAGGTTACTCCAGCCTCCAGGTGTGGTTGTGCCTTGCTAGGAGTGACCTTTCCACTGCACACCGTGGGGAGGTGAGGGGTATGCCTTGGCCCCCCTGCACCTCCATGCACTTGTCTTTTAAGCCCCCTGAGAGGTCAGACTGTGACATCTCCGATCTTTTGTGTCTGATCACACAGCTGCAGAAACGCTGCCCCCAACTCCCGTGTCCCTCCCTGGCAAACAGCAGCCAATAACCCACGCAGTGCTGGGAAAAGCTCTGCTCGTCTCCTGCCTGCTGCTGCCTCCTAATTACACACCCATCCATCACACTCGGAGGTGTGGAGTCCTGGAGCAGAGAGATTGTGAGGCTGGGAGAGCAGAGGAGGATCAGTTGCTCCCTCCTGTCCTGGCAGGGACTGTCCTGAGCCGCTGCTGCTGCTGCCCACTCTCACAGGGTGGCCATGAGCATCCTGCCCTCCACCAGCTTTAGACCTAAAGGTCTGGGAATGTGCTGAACTCCTAAAGCGTCTAATGCCTCTGCCTCTGGCTAAAAGCACATCTTAAAAAAATCCTAAAGCTTTTCAGAGCAAACCCCAAGTCTGATTCAGTAGACCTAAAATCCCAGGTCTGAAATCTGCCCTCAGGGAAGCTGAGCTGTGCTGTCATCCCCAGGAGCGCCAAGGCCACCGTGGCCACCAGCCCAGCACTGCACTGGACACACACCATGCCTCACCAAAGAGGTGCCTCGGGAAGTCATCCCTTTGGCTGCCCACTTTCCCCACCAGCAGCTTGAACCCCCAAGAGCAGTGGGGACAAGGGCAGAGCTGTGCCAAATAAAGCACCTTCCGAGTGGGAGCGCGCAGCCGAGCCCCAGCGGCGTGGGCTGCCCCAGCCCCAGCTCTCAGCTGTCACACTCGGGCCACGCTGATAAAGCCCTGCTCTGCCTGCCCTTATTTAGTCAGGAGCCTCTGCTGACTCCAGCGATTTTGGGACGTCATTTGCACCACACACTCGCGTTCCCCAAGGAGACGCTCGCTGCTGCCCGGCCACGCAGCCTGGAAATGCTGAGCACAGGGAGACAGCGGCGACACTGCCGGGAATGCAGCCAGGCAGAAGAGGCTTGGAAAGTGATACAGGAGCTGTCAAGCACTCTTGTTATTTGAAGGGAGAGCTAAGATGTGCCCCAAAGTCACGGGTACAGATAGAAAACCAACTTAGGCTTCAAAACCAGGCAACAGCTCACACTGTGAACAATGCCCGTGTGTTGGTGGGGGCAAGCCACACCAATGTGATTCCTGGCACAGCCCAGGCTCACCCTCATGAGCAAACCCCACTGAATCAGGAATTGATGCCCCACACTTCAGAACACAGTCTAGAAATTCCTACAGATACTACACGAAAACAAAAACAAATCCAAAATGTACTCACTTGGAGTTGCACTCTCCAGGCATAAACCACACAGGGGCTACAGGGCCAGCGCACGAGGACAAATTGGTGAAACCCAGCAGCCATTATAGCCTCTAACATCTTGCTTTCATATTGATCCTGTGACATCCGGCAGATGTGTCTGAGGTGTTACTGCCAGGACGTGCACTCGTCAGAGGATCTCAGAGCGTGGCCAGACCCGTGCCTTGCAGGATACATGGCCAAGTCCCTCCATTGATTTTGGTCCAAGTCACTGGGAAGCACAACCACGTGCAGAAGCAGACCACGTCAGACACTGCTGCAGTGGGACAGAGGTGGGATTTGCAGTATTTACATTCATTTTATCCTTAAAAAGCACCAAAGAGAAAGAAAACCCCTGTAAAAGCTGCCCAGATACTGAGCACACAGATTTCAAAAAATCAAAGGTTCCCCCTGCAGACAGTCCTGCTCTTCCTCTTGCTTTATTTTATTTTATTTTCATCTGTTCTGAAGAGATGAAAGCCAACCATTTTCATGCTTCTTCTCCCTGTACTTCATGGGACCATCCTTCCCGTTTGACAGGCAAACACATGCTGCTCCTCAAGCACAAGGAGCATCAAGTACCCAGGGTACAAAGCACCCTATTTTGTACCAGCCCGTGTGCCCAGAAAACCGCAGGGCAGCTGTTTCACACCTCAGGATGGCTTTGAACCAGCTCACTCACGGTCTGGGGCAGCTGTCCCCTCCTCACAGTCTTCCAGCCAGTTTGTCTACTTCAGCTCCAGGGAGGTGAAGCCCCAGCTGTGATCCCAGGCTCTCCCTGTGCTTCCCATCCACCCCAGCGTTTTTTCACAGGAGTCCCCAGTGAAGGTGGACGGTGGGAAAGGGGAGGTTGGAGGGACACAGCAGGTGCCTTCACCCGCCACTGCAGCAACAGCCGTGTCCCAGCTCTGACAGGAGTCCCTTGGGATCAGAGCAGGACAAGTCCTGGAGCATCAGCAGTACAGGGCAGAGATAATGAACATCAGAGAGTGTGTGTTAACCCCACATCCATCCGTGCCTTCCCCTGGGCAGGAGTAAAGCTGTGTCCGCCAGCTGCCACAGAGGCTGCAGCCCAAGGTGACTTTTCTCTCGAGTGAGAGCAGCCTGGGTGAGGATTCATACTCCAGCTTCCCTCAGCTCCATCCCTCCAGCTGATCCCCAGCGTTGCCGACAGGCATGCCCAGGGTTTTTATCCAATATCTGAGCAGCACCAATGGGCTTTGCATGGGGTGAAGCTGGATGGGCTGCTCAGGACAGCATGGCCCCATGCCAAATGATTTTCACTGAAATAATGAAAAACAGAGCTGTTCCCTCAGCTGACAGTGAGATGATGTCCTCAGCTTCTCGCACAACTGGGAAAGCAGCTGCACTGCCAACCCAGGAGGATGCAGGAGGGAGCTGAGGAGGCCAGGGCAGAGCTGCTGGGGCAGGAGAGGCAGCAGGACAGGCAGCAGGACAGGCAGCACCTGGCTCTGCCCACAGCCCTGGCTGGAACACCCAAAGTGAAACAGCAGGTGGGAGAGGAGCTGTGAAGCAGCCTGGTGCCTCAGACACCCTCGGAGCAGAGCTTGGGACAGGGGAGGTTTGGTGACCACACTGACCATCATCCCTGGCTGCCGCTGCTCTCTGCCCAAAGCTCACAGACAGAGCACCCCTCAGCGCTGCTGACAGCCGCCGGCCGCGAACCCCAGAGCTCGGCACGTGCCTGGGATTCCTGCCGCGCAACTGGCCGAGGCAGCTTCCAGCGCTTGGGCTTGTTTTCCTCGGAATTTCTGTCCCTAAAGAGCCTTTTATGGTGCAAAAGGGAGAAATCCAGCCTTCTCCTGGCATTTCACCCCCAGACAGCAGAAGGCTGGATGTTAGGGCAGTTTAATTCTGCAAGGGGCTCCCCCGAGTGCCACAAGCAAATGAAACTCAAACATCCATGTACAGCAGCACAGGTGTGCAGGGGTACTTGGGAATTTGCACAGCCTACCTGTTGTGTCCCGGTAATTAGTGCCTAGTAATAATCTTACATACAGAAATGCCGTTATCTTCCCCCAGGAAAGGATGGGTGTAGCCTCAAAGGCATTTTTTTGGGTAAGGGACACACTGCCATCTGAGGAGAAACGTGAAGGCTCCATCTAGAAAGCTCCACCTCACAGTTATGAGCTCAGGCAATGCTAATGATAGTGCAGCCCTTCTATAAACCGTAATAATCCATTTTCACAATCTGTCTGCAATTACTCTGCCCTGGGTGTGGAAACTGAGGCAAGGTTCAAGGCCAAAGCAGAAGTTGGTGGCAGAGCTGGGGTTTAAACTAAGGACCTTCTCCAGGGAAAATGATGTAGATTTACTCTCTACCGCAGATCTGAGGTTAAAGGAGAAGGGAGGAGAGCACGAGTCAGATTTACAAAAGGCATCAGGTAGAGAGAGCAGCTCTGCCCTGAGCAACACACACCAGGAATAAACACTGATGGAAACACTGAGTTATAGTTTACAGGACGGGGAGCCTGAATTCCCCTCTCCCAGCAGGTCCAGCTCAGCTGAAAGCAGTGCCACGGGAACAGGACTGGGGTTCCACACTGCCGGCGAGCACAACAATCCCTTCCCTGCCCAGCAGCCACACCACTGCAGGGTCTGCTGGCTGAGGACTCCCTGGAGGAAACCAGCTTCCACTCTTATTTCCTCCAGCTCCAAGGTTTCCTTAATAGGAAATTATTCCCCGGCCGCACTGGGGAGGGATGCAGTCCCCCGCCAGGGCAGCGGGCGCATTCCAGCCCCTGATTGAAAACACTGCAGAGCCGCTTTTGATCCAAAGTGTAAATAGTGTATAATAAAAAGAGGTTTGTGTAAACCAGCCAAGCTCTCGGGGAGCAGCGTTTGCAGCTCCAGCCTCCTTATTCACACCGTGGCCACACGCTTTTCCCGGGCACGGCAAAGCTGGTGTTGGGCTGAGCCTGCCCTGCCAGGAGGATCTAGGGCCCCACACCACCCCAGCCTGTTATTTTTATCCTAGCTGGCCCTGCACGGAGCTTCACTTGCAATCCTGCTGGGTTTTCTCCACCAGTCCCTGTGGCAACTGGGTTTTGTTAAAAAAAATCAATCATCAATCATGCTCCCCACAGGAGTTTGGAGATGAAATGGCCGCCAGGAGAGTAAAGCAAGGGTTTCTCCAAGGAGCAGGTTGGGGTTTGGGAATAGGTGTCCTCCTCGTTTATTTCCCCTTCTACTTGATAATGAAGTAACTGATAATTAAACAGGAATGAAAAGGAGTCAGACAGGACAGCCGTGGAGTCACAGCCACTGCCCAGCAGCTGAGCAAAGCCTGTGCAGGGTGAGGTTTTCTTGGAGAGGCCAGGTGAAACTTCAAGAACTGTTACAACTACATTTCCCCAAGGAAGAGGAGAGGAGTAAAGGCTCCAACCCTGCCTCCCAGATCTCTGTTCTCTGCCAGATCAGTTCTGAGACTGGCAGGAATGCTTCAGCCGGGAGCATGCTGCCAACACAGCTCGGACACAGGCAGGGATGTGAGCTGGAGCGGGAGAATTTCCCCTGCCCTTTCCAGGCAGACCTTGAAGCCACTCTTATTTCCTCTCTCCTCCATCCCAGGAGGGACAGTGGAGCAATTACACTGAGCTGCTAAAATTGACAACCCTACTGTGTCCCACAAACTCCCCACAGAGCCACACCGGGGGCTCCAGGGCCAAGCTGTGTTCTGCTGCAGCCCCAGTTTGTCTGGGACACGTCTTGCTGCTCACGAGCCTGTTGGATTTATCGCCATCAATCCCCACTGTTTCTCATGCTGCCCCATCAATGCCCAGCACCTCTGACAGCCTGGCACAGCATCAGGATGCTCCCCATCCTGCTGAGTGCCAGGGCTGGTAACAGTTCCTGCTGTCCAGCACCTCCCCTCTGGACCAGGGCTGCAAGGGGACAGGAGAGGGGATGAGAAAAAGGACAGCTCCTGGACACGAGGGATGGGGACCATCACCACAGAAACCTGCGTGTTAGTGCTCCAAGCACCCACCTGGATGCCGCAATCTCCGACTTCTGACGGGCGATGGCCGCGGCCCTCTGAGCCCCCTCCACACTCCTGTCCACCTTCTGCCGGATCTTGGCGCTCTTGAGGGGTATCACACGCTTCTTCATGCCCTTGACCAGGACATTGTGGCGGTACTTGCCCTCCTCCTTCTTGCCGTCGGGCAGCGTGGTGCAGCCGTAGCCATGCCGCAGGTTGTCCAGCCACTCGCCCTCATACTTGAGCCCGCTGGAGCGCTCGCTGACGCCAAAGCCGGCGCGCTTGTCGTTCTTCCACTCACCCATGTAGGTCTCCGTGGTGGTGGCGTCGATGTCGGACTCGAAGGGGGTGTATTCCTCACCCTCGGCACCCTCACCCAGGCTGACGGTGGAGGTGGCGTCGCTGGCAGCCGAGCTGATCCCGCTCTCGCTCTTGAGGAAGCTGACGCGGCTCTTCTGGCTGGCCAGGGATGACTTGGACTCGGACTTCTTCAGCTTCCCCAGCAAGGAGCCCCTGCGGAAGAGCCCCCCTTTCTTGGGCTTGCCGGCCTCGGCGTCCGCGTAGAGGCTGAGGGCGAAGCCGCCGCGGGTGATGGTGGGCGAGAGGGGCAGGCTCTCGGGGTTGGCGGCGGGCGAGTCCTGCTGGGGCAGGGTGCCGTTGCTGTGCTCGCTGCGCAGGGAGGACAGGGATGTGCGCAGCGGGGAGCGCACCACGGAGGCCATGCCGTAGGGCACGCTCTGCCGCACGCCGTAGCCGTGCCGCATGCCGTTGGTGAACTGGCCCTGGTACGTGCCTGCGGGAGACAAGAGGGGCAGGGTGAGAAAGCAGCTTGGTCCTGCGAGAGCAAAGGGAGGTGAGCTGCGGGGTTGCACTGACCCCAACCCCACTGGTGCTCACCTGCATGCAAAAGCATCAGTGCCTAGGGAGCAGAGGACACCGGCCCAAGAGGCTCTGCTGGCAGGTGACAGCTCGTTGGAAAGGGACTGAGGCACCAGGGGACACTGGTGCAAACCCAAAGCCACTTACTGTACGGGATCTGGATTTGCATCCAGAGCAGGGAGCGGGAGGCAGCCCCGAGGGGTGGAGTTTGGGCTGTGCAGAGGGCGGCAGCAGCCCCAGCGGGCATGTGAGCTGCAGTGGCACATCTCTCCTTGGCTTGGTGACAGTTCCTTTCAGCCTGTTCTGCAGGCTGCCAGGACCAGCTCTAGATCCCTGAGTCAGGATCCCACATGTCCATTGTCTGCCCTGGTACCTGAGGCCACATCTCCTTGGCGCTGACACACAGCTTCTCCGAGTTCCCAAGATCAAGGCTTGTGCCACACTGCACGAAGCAAGAGACGGGCGAAAAAGGGAGGAGAGAAGCAGCTCTGTGTGGGGTTCCTTCAGCTCTGCCCCAAAAAGCACCACCCCACCACACTGCTCCACACCCAGCTGAAGAGGGCAAACGATGACGGGAGACACAGAAAGGATTGTGTTCACCATGGCCAGGGCTGCACCTTGGGTACAGGACCCTGCTAAGGCCCAGCAGGACTTTGGCAGTGACACCTTGAAGGACTGAGACACTGCTCCTCTCGAGACCCTCTGATCCCAAAGGTGAGCACTTTTGCAGGCTCCAGCAGAATGGAGACCCCCACTCTGACTTTTCTCACCAGGATGTCAAGAGACTTAAATTAGCTGCATCAGAGGCCCCACAGGAAGAGCTCCTGGGGAGGGCAGGGGGCTGGTGGGGCAGCAGACAGCCTTCACCCACAGCACCCACCACACCAGCACAGGGAAGGTCAGAGCATTCCCGAGCCCTGTGGATTGGGATGGGATGGGATGAGCCTGGGACGAGCCATTTTCCCAGCCTGGCTCTTGTCAGTCTATTGATGCAGTTGCCTCAGAAACCAGCAAACCGCCCAAAACAAAGGCAGCATTCCGCTCTGCTCCTGGCATTAGAGGTCCTGGAATGGGCCACCCCAGACCAGCACCCTGTGGAACAGAGGCTGCCAGCAGCTCTCTCAGCTTGGGGCACAGGCAGAGGGTGATGAGGGAGCACAAACGCCTTTGGAAAGGCCACTCTGTTCCTTTACTCTCCCAGGTGCTGCTTCATGTAAGCGAAGGGTCAGCCGTGCTGGGAGTGTTTTCACAGACATCTGTCCTAAACCTGGTTTGCAAAAAGCAGTGACCTACCAGAAGACACTTGATTTTGGGAGAGCAGGCACTCCCACGGTCCTGGGGAGGCTCAGCCAGGGCTGGGCTGAGATGGAAGGGGGTGACCCATCTTCAAGGCATTAATCTCCCCCCTCAGACACTATTACTGAGCCCAGGGATGACCCTGCTCCCCAAGGAGCAAATCCAGTTCCTTCTTTGGCGATTGTGGGAGTGCATATTTTACAGTCTCCCAGGCCACTTCTGCAGCATAATCTCTCCTCCCAAGCTTCAGGTTTCGTTGAAATCCTCTTTGGACCTGCCTGTGGAGTGTTAACTTACAGTGCTGAGGGCCAGGAAAGACAAGAAGTGCCCGAGTGAGCAGCAGCTGCTGCCCCGGGTGAGCTTCCCCAGGCCAGCCCCTGCCCACCCTGCGACACAGAGGATTGTGGGGTCCCCATAAACAGTTGGTCTCCCCTCCAAAAAAAGTAGGGATTCATGTAGTACAGAGTATCTGCAGACTGCAGCCAGCCATGGGGAGCCATCTGCCAGAACAAGGGGCCATTGCCCATTTTCGTGGAAGAGCTTGAAGCTCTGAGAGGGAAAAATAAGGAAAAATAAGCATGGGTTTGGGCATGAGCCTGGAGTCAAGGACCATCACTGGAGATCCCAGGTATCTGGGCGTGTTCCTCACTGTGCTCAAAAATCCCTGTCCGTAAAACGGTGATGAGTCTTCCTAGAGCAAACTGAAGTTACAGAGACCCCCATAGTGCCCCATGTCTCTCCCTGGTGAGGTCAGTGCTCCATCCCACCCGCCCAGCCAGCGAGCAGGGCTGACACCCGATCAGGGTGACACTGGAGACCTTCTCCTAGGATGGGAACAACTTCACACGTATCAGGCTGCAGCTGATAATGCCGCCATGTTAATTCCCTGGAAAAGGAACTCTGGAAAAGTCTTGCAGGTTAAGGGGGTTCAGCCACTCCTCAGGGGTCAGATCAGAGCAGCTGCTGCACTCCAGTAAATCCCCAGCCCCCCTGTCCCCCTGAACAGCACCAGAGCCAGCTGGGTGGGAAAAGCCACATGGCACCGTGGGTCTCCAGGGAGCAGGGATGGGGGTGCCACCCTCGACACGGGGTTCAACACCAGCTCTGCAGGCTCGTCTCTGCTGCCTGATTTCAGCCCGTACAGCACAAGCAACATCGTCCCTGTGACCAGAGCTGCCAACCCCGCCTGGACGAACGGAGGGCACCGACACGGTGCTGCCCACGGGCTGTCCAGCCAAGGCGGGGGTGAGCAGGCACTGCCATGTCCCTGTCATGCTGCCATTCCCTGCCCGGCTGAGGCTTCGTGCCAGGGCAGGGCCATAAACCACCCCTGGAGCGGAGCCAGAGGCTGCAGGGAGCGGCTGGAGGCGCCGGAGGCCGTGCATCAGGGCACGCAAGGTTTGAGCAGAGCCAAGCCCTGCCTCACCAACACGGCCCAGTGCCATCAGTTCAGGAGAAAATGAGGCTGTGCAAAATCTCTCTGCAGCAGGGCTGCACATCCCCGAGCCACCACCACACCCCAACACCAAAACAGCCTGGGCGAGGGGGGACGGGCAGCACACAGAGCTGTCAGCCAGGCTGCCACGAGCTCACACGCATCTGAGGTTCTGCAAAAAATAATTAAAAAGCAATGGATGTGGAACAAATATCTGTTTAGGATGAAAATGGGACAGAGCCCACTTCCCTGCTTCCCCAGCCCTGGTGATTCATCAGGGCAGTGGGACAGAGTCACATCATCCCACTGGGATGTGATTACTGGGAGACAGGACCCCAGTAATCCTTTACTGGCTGCATTTTTACTTGTCCTGATGACAAAAACCACTGGCTCCTCTGCAACACCCAGGGATACGATTCATCGCCTCTGCACAGGCCCAACAAGGGGATGCTGCCTGGGTAAATTCAGAGGACAGGAAGGATTAAATTGTAGGATTGATGGAAATGACATCTATGCAGCCTTCACCTCCAAACACTCCAAAGGGGTGGGAGCACCCTCTGCTTCACCCCAGCAGCAGGATGGGATGGTGCACGCCTGCATCAAATGCAAAAGCGTCAGCTCCCGGTGCCCTCCAGCCTGGCAGCAAGATCCCATCCCCAGCAGTGACACGCTTCCCAGCCTGTCTCAAGGCTCCCATATAATTAGTGATGAATGTAAATAATACAAACAACCATGTAAATAATGCAAACAGCTCAAATCACATCCCTGCCCTACAGTCCCCTGCTGTCACCCGGATTCTGTGGTGACAGGCGGGTTAGAACTCAGTGCAAGCGGCCAGGGACATTTAAACAATGCACAGCACCACGTGCAGGACAGGCCAGCAAAAAACGGAGTGCTGCTTTTTGGTGCCAGCAGTACTGTCTGATGGGTTCTGGTGGAAAAGAAAGGCAAAGAAAACTACATGGAGAGGTAAAAGAATTCACTATATTAATTCATGGGTCACACTCAGCCAGGCAGGAGCTTTGCTGCAGAGGCAGCAGACAAAAGCCAGCACCATCGTGGCTCTCCCAGGCCCCTTTGCTCCTTTCCCAGCCACAATCCCATGGATGCTGCTCCGTCTGTCACCGTCCAGGCCCCTCTCCACTGCACTTGCCCTGCCACAGGGAGGAGTTGTGCTGCTCCATATCACTCATTTCATCTCCCCAGTAAAGCACTTCTGCATTTCTTTCCCCCTCTTCTGTGGTCTTGTGATCACTGACTGCTCTAATTGTTTGCCCGTGGTTAGTTGACACCGCTGTTTTCCTTAGCACCCTAGAGAACAAATTGCAGTATCAAAAATAAGTTGGTTTTAGGCTGCTGTGATTGCAAGTGAGGTTTTTTCCCCCCCAAATAGATACATATAAGCAGTTATTTGTACAGCAAAGACAGGCTTTGGGCTGGATCATGGGTATGCAGCACAATTCCCCATTTGCAGTGAGATTTTTTTCTGCAGTAGGACTTGACTCAGGGTTTTGACTCACAGTCAAATGCACAAAAGTATCCAAAAAATGAGGCCTTCCTTACAGCATGGACAAAACTCACCAGGCAAAGCCAAATAACTACATGTTTACTCATAGCTTATGTTGCAGAACAATGAGTTCCTTCATGCTATGCCTTCCACAACCCCACTCACTGTCTGCTTCAGCCAGAGCGTTCTGCCCCTCTAAAGGGCTCTGAGCTCTTCCCTGGTGACAGCAGCACACACAAGTATATCCAGCTTGGACACCCAAAGAAATATATCAGAATGTCACTGTATCTGTCCAGCCACACCGGGAGCTCTGAACCCCTTGGCTGATTTCAGTCTATGTTACAGAAGGCTCCTTAAAGCCATCAGTCTCCCACAGCTTTCACAAAAATAGGCTTTTGGTAGTGAGGAGAAAAAGCGAATAACCCACATAGTGCCTAGGCTAAACTGTACCATGGCCCTGGTTCTTATTAGACACCAAAAATCTACATGGGATTTCAAAAAGCTTCACTCCAGATTTGGGCTTTTTTTAACCACCAATCTTGGCCAGACACAAGATTCAAACACAGACAACCCTATATTTTAAAATGTAAATTTTTATGTATGTCTATATATATATGTATATATAAAAAGTTAAAATCTATTTTAAAACATCAGAATCAGCTACATTTCCCTGAAATCTGCAAGCAGCCCAACCATGACCTAAAGTTTCTGATGACCTGGCAAGAGCTGCACATTCCCAGAGCCCTTTTCCTCGTGTGGCTGGCTTCCAAGGGGCTTGGGAATCGTGTCCCCTACTCGAGGGACGGCAGATATCCAAAGCCTTTCCAGATGTTTATTTTGGCAACCTCAAATTCAAACATTAACAGGTCCCATTAGCAGTCTGGCCACATCTGGATCTTGCAGGTGCTTCCTGTGTGCAGGTGAGGAGACAAAAGAGGAAAAGGTCCTGCAGGCCAGTGAGACCATTTCACCCCTGTCCTACAGGTGTGATGCTGGATGGTGATCCCCGGCTTCGGCTGCAGTTTTCTACATGTTCCTGTGCCATCAGAGAGGCTCATGCGTTGAATGTACAGCTCAGACCAGCCAGGGTATGATGACCCAGCACACGGAGCAGCCGCTGGGCACCCCAGCACAACCCTCGTGAGCCTCGTGGGGCTGAGCTCAGTGTTTTGGCAGGGCACATCTTCACGGATCAGGGCTAAACTGCCAGCCTCGAGTGGCACCAGGGGTCGTGCAGCTGGCACGTTCTTGGGTGTGGGACAACACCCCGGGGAGCGCTGTGCTGACAGAAGCAGGATATTATATATCCGCACAGGAGAAAGCATTGGCTCATCCTTCCCGCTCTTCTGTCCCAAGCTTTCAGTCCAATATCTAATCAAACCCCTATGGCAAGTCTTACCACTCAAAATTCTCCCCCAGAACATTAGCTGGAATTCCAGTAGCCCTTCACCCTTAGAAGGGCTTTGCATTTAGGAAATTTGCATTTTAGGAAGCAGCAAGGAAGCAACTGTGCAAATTCAAAGGAGACCTTGACATCTCCAGAATGAAATTCCCAACGGCAGCCGTTGCTGATTATGGTTACCTGATTGCTGCTCTTTACTCATCAGAGCACATCTTACATGTCACCTACATGTCTTACGGCCTCACGGGAAGGTTCTGTGCACTGAACTGGCCACGCAACCTCCACCTGTTAAACCATTCCACGGCCACGGGACAGAGAGGGGAGAAAATTTAAGGAGCTGGAGGGATGTGTCAGTTCATGTCTGCACCTACAACATCCAAGGGCACAAGGAAATCGGGTCAGCTTCAAGACTGTATTCCCAGGGTTAAAGTCAGCCACAAACCCACACAACTCATTGAGAAATATTTATGAAAAACATAGCCCTGAAAGCCAGTCTTGAATTAGTCCATTTTTCTAAAGCCTATAAATGTGATGCTTTTCATTCTGAAGATTTATATTATTATAGTTATTTTGCTTTATAAAATAACTCCAGTGCCTGTCCTAGATAAATATAGATGCAATTTTGATCCATATTTTGAAGGTTATTTCTTTCAAATCACCCTCTCTATTTAGCTATCCTAAATGTGGCAGCCCGGAACATTACAGTGCTGAAGAGCTACAAAATTACTTGCACAGAAATTCTTGCAATGTTTCTAACCCCAGAATTGCCACTAATGCAAGAACACAATTAGACCGAGCATTTACAGAGCACAACAAATATCTGACTACGTGGTGCAGTTGTGTAGCAGCAGGGGTTGAAAGCTTCCAAATAAGTGAAGGGGTTTTATTTTGGGCAAAGGCGTGTGGCTACATATTCTAAACAGCTTAGATAGACTCAAAACTCCGGCAAAGCAGATGTGCAGGCAGCCCGTCAGAGGCATGCAGGCGGTGTTTGATGCATAGGAGAGCGTGCTGCGATGCTGTGGGTGGCTTATATCCGACACGAGAACATTCACAGCTCGCTGCCTGGTGAGCGAGCGCACGGCTCGCTGTGGTCGTGCACCAGCTGGGACTTTCCGGGTTGGTTCGGCCAGAAGCTGCAATAACCAGTCCCTGCGGAACCGGGAGTCAAAGACTACACAAAATCAAGTTGGTTGGTGTTAACTACCAGTACAGACACTTAAGAGCAGCTCGGGGCAATGCTCCTGCTGCTCCTCCCTCAGGTCCGCAGACAGTGAGCCGCGCGTGCAGCATCCAGCCGCGAAAATCAGGGTATGCACACATGGATGAGATGGTTGCACCGCAAGCTCTCCTTGACTGAAGCACCCCAGTGGCTCATTGTAGAACACTGTGCCTGTCTACATCTCACTAGCGGGGACAGGACCAGGTCACTTCTTCAGCGGGGACAACATGCAACCTCTGTTGTCACAGGCTGGGTATGACGCTGTTCATCCCCCTCCCATTCCCTCTGGAGCCACCCTTACCTCCGTCAGCATAGGTCTCGGTGCCGTAGCCATCCTGCAGGCCATTGTTCCATGTACCCTCGTACTTGGCTCCGCTGCTCATGCTCTGCCTCGCGCCGTACCGTCCCTTAAAGCCATGGGTCCACTCGCCTCTGTACACCCACCGTCCTTTGGTCTCGATTCCCAGGCCGTGCCTCTTGCCTTGGGACCAGTAGCCTTCGTAGGTGTTGCCACTGGGCCACGTGTATATGCCCACCACCTCGAAGCCGTAGTTCCAGGAGCCCGAGTACTCGCCCTGGCCCTTGGGGCCGGTGCAGATGCCATGCCCGTGGGCTTTGCCCCCCTCCCAGCCCCCGCAGTAGGCGCCTCCATCATCGAAATCAAACCTGCCGCCGCTCATGGTGCCCTCCGGTGCCCCTCAGCCGGGCAGCGTTCCCAGGGGCAGCGCTCCGGGGCTCCCGCATCCCCGGAGGGAACGGGCTGGGCGCCGGGAGCAGCCGCTCCTGCCTCGCCTGGCCCGGCCGAGGGGCTGGGGCACGGGAAGAGAGAGAAATTGGAAGAGAGGGAGGGGAGAGGGGCGGGCCGAGCCCCAGCCCCGCCGTAGGGGCAGCCGCTCCGCGCCGGTACTTTCCCCGCGGGCACGGGCATGGGCCGCCCGGGGAGCCGCCCCCGCGGCAGAGGGAGGGATGGGGGTCCCGATCCCCGCGGCGGAGAAGGGATGGGGGGTCCCGAGCCGGCCGCTCTCCCCTGCCCGGCCGCCGCCACCGCCCGCCCCGTCCCGTCCCGTCCCGTCCCGCTCTCCTCCCCCGCCGGGAGAAAGGTCAGCGCTGCCCTAACAAGGCCATCGGATCCCAGGAGCTGCTCCCAAAAATAACCCCCCGGAGCCCGGCCCCCGCCTCGGGGCCCTTTTATGAAGGAGGGGAGAGACACATCCCACCCCCCCCGCGCCGTCCCCCGCCCCGGGCAGGGATCCAGGCGGAGAAGAGGCTGGGAAAGTAAATGTCTGCTTAAAATAGAGCCTGGGAAGGGGCCGCCGCGCTCCCCCCGGGCCTGCAGCCGCTGTCCCGCTCCGCCGGAGCCCCGCGGGATGCGGGGACGGAGCGCCCGGGACAGGTCACTCACACCGTGTGTAACTGGGCAGAGGCAGAACACGGAGCTAGAGCTCAGCCGTCACCCGAGTGCAGCGTACAGCTCACTCAGCCCCTCTGCTACTTCCGAAGTGACTCCAGGGCTGCTGTAGGGTAATGAAAGGTCACTAGTAGTCATTTACCCCTCTCTCCCAAACAACAACAAACTTCCCAAATTTCCTTCTGTTTAACAGCCAGCAGCAGAATTCAGCCTATGTGTGGAAAAGACCACAGACAGTTGCAGACACACAGCGTACTGACAGGACACCTTGTGTGTAATAATGTCACCAAATACAGACGGCAGAGAACAAGAAATGAAAGACCAGGTAACAGGCTAATCCAAGCCCTCTCTTCTTCCAGCACGTCCGTCCCATTCCTAAAGACACTGTCACAGCAAGACCCCGGAGAAATGACCTTCCCCCTTACTGACCACCATGCTGAGAAGCTGCAGGAGCTGTGGGGTGTTATCAGCCCTTCCAGGGGAGATCCCAAACCCCCCCAAACTCTGGGACAAAGATGCCACAGACAGTGGTGGGTTCAGACTCACATAACACAGTTTTTCAACTCGGACAACCTCCTCACTGGCATTTCTAGAAAGAAAAGGTACAGAGGAACACACAATATATAACTGCAAGAGAAGCTGTGTGTATGGACAGCACATAAACACAGAACACCTGCAGGCACAGGTGAGAAGGACCAAGTTATAAAGTTAATTACAAAGGGCTTCACTTTTATTCAGCCACAGGAAGGAGTTGGCTCTTTGGTAACGGACTCCAATGTGACTCAGAAGAGCCACTTGGCAGAACCAGCCCTCTAAAGCTTTCTTTTAAAAGAAGTCAGATTTTGAAACTGGCTCAAGTTAAATTTTTTCGTTGTTGTTTTAAAATAAGCTTTTAGACTACTTAGGCAAGTTTTCAAGGTTCTTGCTGCATGATTAAAGGCCATAAATTCACATTTTCTCAAAGCAAAACCAGAGGGTTTTGCTCTGTGGTTTCTGGGAAGACCAAAACATCTTAAAACACCTTGAAGCAACAGAAGAGAAAGCGTTAAGGCAGCAGTTGCAGCAACTCATGGTCTTCTATTCCACAGTGTTCCAGCACTTACGAGCCCAAAGATGTCGTAACTGTCCCAAGAGGATGCCAAGTTCAGGACTATGTAATTATTTACTTAGCAACTTTTCCTAATTACACAGCACAGTTGTGAACTGATTGCACGCTTTGTTTAAACATTAATAACTTATGCAGATTTTGGCATTTAAAGAGCTTTTGTTGACCGCCAACAAACCCACACAAACTTCAGAAAGCACTGACAGTCTGTGTGCACCAAGGCACCACACAGAGCTGCTCTTATTTCTTCATTTTGGCAGAAATATTCCCATTCTCCCCTGAAGCCTGAGCTGGCTGCAGCAGCCAGCCCTGGCCTGGGGCTGACCTCTAGTGGCACTGCTCATGTCCCTTCCCAGTCAGCTCACATCTTTCTACTCTATTTTTACATCTCCTGGATTTCAATCCACTTTAACACAGTACTGGGCAGTGGACAGTGCAATCCTAAACCCTGCAGTACAGGTCTGCGCTCACTAATGAATGAAATGGTAAAAGCAGTGCAGTCTTGAAAGGCACTTTCAGCCCCACAATGGTGCTGTGGTTGGAATTTTCATTTGAGAACAGTTAAGAATAATTATTTGAAAAATAAGGTCATTCTGCACTTTGCAGCTCAGTTCTGTAGACAACAGTTACCAAAAAATTGCCTTGGATGCAGAACACAGGTGGCAGAAATGCAGCTATTGAAGAGCAGGGAAAGAGATGTGGGACCCACGTACATCATGCACGGTGTAGGTGACACTTCAGAACTGGCAAAACAGGTAAACTTACACGGCCACTTGTTCTAAGACACCAGGTGCTACCACAGAAATGACAAAAAAAAAAACCAAAAACAAACCCAAGAGTAAAACCAAATGATTTTGCAGGAAAACGTTTGTCTTCATTTCTTCTCCAGACCTTACAGGTCAGAAAAGTTGAGGTACTGCAAATAGTAAAGACAAACCAAACACAGCTTTTCTCTCCCTCAACAAATTATATTATTTGACGGGATGCTCCTTTGCTAGACACTCATAAAAAAGACACTGTGCTGATGCACACTATGTATGGAGAGCTGCTTGCTTCTGAAGCAATAAATCCCAGGAAGAATGCAAAGCTGGACAGGGCAGCTAAAGTGACGATGGTTTAGAAAGACTGCAGTGGAGATACAGTGCTCACAATTTCCCTACAGCTGACAACTGTTCACTCCAGTCTATGGGTCTTAAAACCTGAAGGAAGGGTAATACTTGGTCCTATAAAGCAAGCTAAAAAAGAAGCTAAAAAAACCCCAACACTGGCAGTGTATGAATTAAGACCACTGAAACGAGCAAATGCTGGTTTGGTCACCATAAAAAAGACAGTGAGCAGAGCCCATGGCCTCACTTTTCCTTTGGTTAACCACAGCAGCAACTCCCCTGAAGAATGCAGGGTGTTTCTCCTGCTGCAGACAAGTCTCTAAGGCCTGCCAGAAATTCAATAAAAGGTTTGCTTTCCACTTGTCCAGTAAAAGTACCAAGGGGAGGGTAGGAGATGGTCACACTCCTTTATGAAATAAAATCAAAGGGGCAAGCATCCAAAACCACAAGCCTCAGTCTTACAACCTGAGGTCAAAGTGACTTCAAAGAAGCTGAATGACACCAGGTGTCTCACAAGAAGAGCTCTAATCACCAAGCAATCTAGGGACTCTTCTCCAACAAACCAAAAAGAGGATTTTGGAAACAAAGCAGAATTAAGTGTTCTGTCTCTTAAGCACAGGCAGGTATGCTCTAGGTGCATTTACCACATTATCTATTCCAAGCTTAAATTATAATGCTAGAACTAAAC
This sequence comes from Rhagologus leucostigma, assembly GCA_013397725.1. Taxonomy (NCBI): domain Eukaryota; kingdom Metazoa; phylum Chordata; class Aves; order Passeriformes; genus Rhagologus; species Rhagologus leucostigma. The sequence goes on from VZTD01002535.1 coordinate 653,791, forward strand.
TGTTTGTCCAGCTTAAATAATGAACATCAGCTGAGATGCAAAGAAGTGTTTTTATTGCAAGCACAGCGAGCAGGGAGTGGGTTGCATATTCACATGATGTGCCTGAGGGCAGATTTAAACCAGCCACCCTTCTGGTTTTAGTGCTCGTTGCTGTCAGGTGTACATCATTTCTGCCATGTGAGACATTTTCTTTGGAATATACAAGTAATACTCCATGTATCCTGAAAGATCTTCAATAGTCACATCATCCACAAAGGCCCTGGCTTGCTCAGAGCAAGAGCGTGGAGAACTTGAGGGAGTTCTCGATGGCAAAGGCTGGGAGTGATCCTCTGAAACCGTTCTATCAGGTGCCAGCGGGAGGGTGTTCTGCAAGCCAGAGAATTTGTACACTTCCATATCTTGCCACAGTTTGCACTGACAGGCTTTATCTGCACACGCACACGGCTTACTCGTGTTCAGCCTGGACACAGACTGGAAGTCAGAAAGCTCCATAGTCTTTAGGCCTGCTTTGGATACTGGAGAAGCTGCAGCTGGAGAGTTCTCCTGTGTGTTCTCTGATGGCAGCCGTGCAACAGAAACTCCCAAAGACTCATCAGCTCCCTGCTGGCCAACGTCCGGAGCGACGCTGCAGTGTTCATGTGCACAAGCTTCCTTTGGGACTGGCACCCCAAACCCACTGCTGTCCTCCCGGGCATCAGCCTGGCTCTTCTGCACCAGCTGGCTGCACGTGGAATGTGATTTTGTGCTGCAATGGATAAACTTTGGAGGATGAAGAATTGGAGACTTGGAACGCCTGCGACGCTGCGTTCTCACAACTCCTCTCGAAGGCTTCTTCACAGACCTGCCAGGGAAAGACACAAAAGAGAATGAAGACTCACTAAAAGACTTATTGCTGGGTTACAAGTAACACTGGGCAAAATCTCTACTGCATTTATATTGCGTGCACCAGCTTTAGGTTCGGAGTATTTGCTATGGGTATTCTGCTACCTTGGAATTTGACTTTGTTCTAGTCAAGCAGTTGTCTAAAATATAAAAGGGACACCACAGAAATGAATCTCAGAGAGTGGGCTTTAAAGGTTAGAAAATGAGTAAAGCACGTGAGACATGACAAAATAATCTCTACAAGAAGGACAAAGCACAAGAAAAGAGCACAAAACTAATGAATCAAGGGCAAAGGGTGGTTTTGTTTCAGATGAGCATGAAGTTCTGCAGAGATACTCCAGAAAGCAATTCTTTATTTTAATCTAGTTCCCAAGGCACAATGACAGCTTCTGCAGTGTCAAACAATGACTGAAAGAGATGCATTCATGATTGTCTGATTCAAAACCAGCAGCTCGCATTTGTATTGAGAAATATCTGTAATGTTTAGCAACCTAGAGGTGACCAGCATTTCCTTTCATTTCACATAACGGTAAAGAATAGCAGCCATATATGAAGAGAAAAAGGTGGTGAGAGTATTTTAAAAAGTTCTTTAGTAAGGACAATTCAGGTCCCTTGTTTAGAGAGGTGCAAGAACTAGAAACTGTCTACTTAACATTCCTTTTCAATGCAGTATCATTTGAAATAGTCTGATAATCCCAAGCTTCTCTTACCCATGCCAGGATTCCTTAGAAGCACACACATTCTTAGATTTGGTTTCCTCTGCCACTGTTCTAACTATTGCTCTGGGACTTGTCCCATCACCCACAGGGAGAGAAGTGGTAGATCTGTGAGAGACAGAATGAAGAGTTAACAGTCCACACTGGTTAGCGTTATGATTATGAAAAAAACCCCTCATGCATCTTATTTCCCAGAAAATATTGCTCCAAATCATTTAGAATGTGTCTTGGAAGACCTGCCCACAAAGACCCAAATCAGGACGAGTGTTGACACACTCCTATCTCCAAGGTTTGTATAACAGACCCTTCCACCGAGCGCTGCTGTTCACAGCTCCACTGCAGATCCAACCCCACGTGCCAGTGACAAACACACACAATGGCCAAATTTCAGCTTCCCAGGAGAGGGGAGGGCAGAAACACCATCACTGAAGAAACACGTCTCTTTTTCCAGAGACAAATAAGCCATTCTTTCCTAAAAATAAATGTTCTTTGGACATAAATAGACTTTGTTTAGCTGAAGAACACTTAAGCCTCTGTCTAACATAGCCTGTCAACATAAGCTAAAACTCTTCATACTCCTGCAAGTTGAATCATTTGAGCCACAGAGTTGTGTCAGACCCTCAGCTTCTATTCAAGGCAGGGACCTTAGCAGATTTACTAAATTTTCTGGTGCTATAAATTCATTCCAGACTCCCATTTTGAAGGACTTACAGTAAGCCAGAGAACAATTTTTTCAAGTTGTGACTTCACATATTACACTGGAATTCCCAAGAAAATTATTTCCCAAATCCTATGCTGAATTAGCTTGTAAACAGGATGGATTCCCTGAAAAGTAAGTCCCCACACACTGATCTAGGGTAAAGTTAAGAGAATCCAAACTATTAATCAAACTAATTTCCATTTAAAGGATAATGATCACAGAACACAAGATCGAAGGCCACCAGTAAAAACGCCAGTGTGAATAAACATGCCCAGCTGGAGGATGGGACTAGAGATACTGAAGAAATGAAAGGTAATTCATGACTAATGAGTTGAATTACTTAAACAAAAGATAACTTTAGAAGCCCATCTACTCACAATCTCAGCTCTGTGGTAATTCTAGTTACCACCTTGATCTTTACATGCTGCCTTACCTACCCTTTCATTTCAGTGACAGTGTTTTTCAGTGACAATTGCATCACTGACAACAGCTTACTGGAACACAGGATTATACAGGTAATATGCAATGGTGCACATTTGTTAGCAGAAAAAAACCTTATATGGAAGCCTTTCTTAATTTAAATTCAGGTAAAAATTATCATTACCAACAGAAGACACATGGTGCTTGTGTTCTGCCACCTGGGACAGTGAAGATAAGTGCCATGTGTCAAATGTCCACAAACCAAGGCAACACAAAAAGTATTCTCTCCCATTTAGTGATTTTCGTTATAAATAGAAATTTTGTGACAGCAATGAAAATAGTTCGTGTGGGAATCATGCACTGAATCTAACGCTCTCCCTTACTGACATGGAAAGAAAGTTTCTCTCCTGGGAAAAGATGTGATTTTATTCTCCTGACAGGCCTTCAGAGCCGTGGCAATATGCTAACTTCAACAGCAGAGTTCTAGTCCTATGGACTTTAGTACTGGTAACCTCTGGCAGCCAGATTCATGCCAAAATTCATTTCAAGCACATTGTCAGCTGATGATGACGGTGAAATTTCCTTCAAGCCTTTTGCAAGCTGACAGCAATCAAACAAATTACAATTCCTTGAGAAGTGCAGTCTGCAGGTAGTGAATTTATTTCAGTCTGTTTAACTACAATGAAGGCTTTCTGTGCCTAACCTTTTGCAATTACCTCATTCCCTCAAATTTCACAGCAAGGGCGTTCCCTTTGAGTCCATTTGTAAGATGTTAAGTCTGTGCCTCCCTGTGGTGTTACCTACCCAGCTGTGTCAACTCTCAGCTTTTTGAATGCTGTCTGCAGGCTTTCCTCTTCTCCATCCTTAGCTTCTGATTTCATCATTGAGATGCCCAGAAAGTGATGGAATTACCATGTACTGCTACAAGCAGAAAAGAGACATATGAAAACAAGGGCCAAATCCTTGTTAAAAACATTAGTTGCCCAGCAGCACCGTAATACATGAAAATAAACTCAAAATAGCACACTGAGCACACAAAGCTGAGGTCATTCTAGTAGAACATTTTTGAAAGCTGATTCAGAACAAGCTTTATGATACCCGAGAATGAAACAAACAGTCTCTTGTACAACTGTAGGTGAATTAACAGTTCAAAGTCCAATCTGGTGTCAACAGCATCTTGCACACACATTACAGTCCAGCCAGGCTCTTCCACTTGTCTTACAGTGCTACCAGAATAATTGTGGAAGAGGTGAGAGTGAGAAGGAACAACACCATTAGAAACAGTCAACCTTCTACAACTCTTATTTCCAAATTTGGGGCTCAGTGTTACACATACACTTTAAAAAAACCCAAACCAAGAGATTTTTCTTAAAACAAGATAAAGTTTTAAGCCAAACAAAACTTTTTGACCTTATGTCTAGGTTCCAGCAAGAGTCATACAGTCCTATCAGAACATGCTATTTTGGTTACCAATAGCTGTTAAAATTTTCCAGTATCAGCTTGCGAACAAGTACAAAGGCAAAAAAATACAAAAAGCAATTAGAAAGCCTTGCTTTAAAGTAAAAAAAAAATAATAAAAATTGGCTAATGTATTTTTTTTTTAATCTACCCTGGCCATTATTTAATCTAGCTACAAAGGATCTCAAATCTTTCTAAATTTGATGCTCTTTGGGCTTGCTGGAGGTCAGGCACTAGCTGTTTATGCCAGCTGTCAAGACTGTCCAGTCCTGTTTAACATCTTCGTTAATAACCTGGATGATGTGGCAGGGTACCCTCACCACATCTGCTGATGTCACCAAAGTGGGACCTCAACAGGAACCTCATAAACTTTAGCAAAGGGAAGCGCAAAGCCCTGAACAAACTTTTTTGCAGCAAGGAAAAGAACTCTCTCTTCACCAAGACCTTTTTATCTGAAGCTCTGCAGCTCGGTTACTTATGCAGAGGAACAGGGGTAATTTCTGTTCCCTCGCCCCCCCATTCCAGTTGGAGGTGGCAGCTCTCCCCACTGTTGTTCTGGCTGCTCACTGTGCTGTGATTTCACCTGGACGCCCTGGATTGCAGACAGCTATTATGACACACACACAGAAGGATAATGTATCATACCAATTTCAAGGCACACTTTGTCCAATGAGTCAGACAGGGAGTAAACAGGAGAGGGAGAAGCTTAAACACTGGCAACACGATGCTCATCTGAGCAAGTTACTATTTCATATTTTCTCTTAGCCGAATACTACTGCTCTGGTGAAACAGATGGTCCCTACTTCGCTTTTATTCCTTGGCCCCCCAGACATCCTCCGATGATTCTTTGAAATGAAAAAAAAATTCAGGCTACGTAAGTTTTTTTTTCAAATAGTAAACGCCTCTATTACATAACCTTAGCAGGAAGATGAGGATAAAAAGTTTTAAAATCACTGTACATTACTCAAAACAGAGTACCAGTTTTTACACTAAATATTTTCTCATGCTGTCCTTCATCACCAACACTGCAAACCCTCAAAACAATGCGGAATTTATTTAGATAAAAGCCTGCTTACTGCATGATAACAAAGTATAGGCTTAAGCATTTTAGAGGCACCAGCCAACTAGCACCAACGTGAAAAAAAAAATCAATTGCTGTGAAAACTAGCCAAACCTCATCGTGTCAAAAAACACACTGAAACTTACGTTCTTTACTTCCCAGGAAAATAGACATCTTCCCTGCTCCATTTTATTTTCGGCTATTTCCCAGCAACACCGCGCTACAAACCCGAGTGAGCGCAGTGCCGGTCACCCAGCACCGCTCCCGCGGTGACGATGGCACAAGGCACGGGCACCTCCATCCATTGCGGGCTAGGGACGGGCACGTAAACGGACGGGCACAAGCTCCCGGGCGTTTCGGGCCACGGCCCCAGGGGGCAGCACACGGGCCGCGTGACAAGAACTTTTATATTTTTAATTTTTATAATTTTATATTTTTTAATTCCGTATTTTTAACCGCTCAGGGTTCCCTCCCCAGCCCTTCCCGCCCGCACGCCGGGGAGCCCCAGCAGCCCCCGCCGCTACCCC
>VZTD01002535.1:659760-683755 GCA_013397725.1 Rhagologus leucostigma
GCCGGGGGAGAGCGGAGGGGCCGCCGCGGGTCTTCCCGGTGGGGCGGCGAGGGGAGGCCCCGGGGTAGGTAGGTGGCGGAGCGGGGCCGGCGCTGGGCTGCCGCGGCTGTGGAGCCTCCGGCGGGCGCGGGCAGCGGGGGCCTGGCTCAGGCCTGGTGCTGGTCCCGGCCCCTCGGCCGTGCCCTGTGCAGGGGCAGCGGGGCTGTCACGCCGGACAGTGCCCGGCCGCCCCCGCTGGGCTGCCGGTGAGAAGAGGCTCGGGAGGGATCTCAGCGAGGGGTGAAATGCCTGAAGGGTGGGCACAGAGAGGAGAATCGGGCTTTGCGCACTGGTGGCGGGGGACCGGACCAGAGGCCATGGGCACACACTGAAAACGCTCTGTGAGCGTAAGGAAACGCTCTTCTCTGAGGGTGGCTGAGCACACGCTGTCCAGGAAGGCTCTGGAGTCTCCCGCCTTGGGGTTATTCAAAGGCTACCTGGACATAGTCCTGGGAATCCAGCTTGGGGTGGCCCTGCTTGAGCAAGGGAGCTGGACCTCCAGGGATCCCTGCCAACCTAAGCCATCCTGTGACTCTGTGCCTTCCTGAAGCTCTGCTGCAGGTGCCATGCTCGCAGCTCGAGTTACACAGGTTGCCAGGATCTGTATCATCTATACACCCACTGGTAAAGAGACACTTTGATATTTTTGACACAGGCTGTGCTTGTTCTGAAAAACTCAGACTTTGGAGTTCACAGTGAAAAGCCCAGGGCAGGTCTGGTCAGAAGGCAGTGACATTGCCCATGGAAGAACGAGCACCCATCACAGTGTCAGTCGGTTTTGTACAGACCATCTGTGTTCAGGCTTCAGTATCAAATCCCAGTTTCTGTGTTTCAGTTTATTCTATATGGCACGGTTGGTTACCCACTGAGAGCACATCAATGGACTTGGAAGCTAAAGATGAAGAGGAGGAGAGTCTACAAACAGCATTCAAAAAGCTGAGAGTGGATGCAGCAGGGTAAGTGAGCAACAAAAAAGGCAATGTAATTTGTCAGGTTTTTATTACATATTTGTATTTGTTTTCTATTATTTTACATTTCAAAAACAAGAAGTCATTTGGTGAAAGGTTCTTTGCTCTCCAAGGTTCTTTGCTCTCTCTGAACTGCATCACTTCAGATGAAATGCAGTCATTATAACTGTCTAATATGCAAAGCAGTACTTTATTACAGACTAATTTTGACTAATATCCAACTGAAATCACACAGTGACTGCATGGAAACATGAAAAGACTCATGCAAAGCAGTGAACCCACTTTTAACTGTTGTAGCTGTAGTCACCTGGTGTGATACAGAATTTGTTTGTCCGTTCCTGTAAACACTGGCGTCTGCAGCCACATTATAAGCCTTATTTAGTGCACAAAATTTTGCTTGGAAAGCATCTGGAGAACAGCAGCAACACCTCGGAGCGTGCTGGGGAGTCCAGTCTCAGTGGGAAGGGTCAGGCTAAATATGAGCTCTGAGCATTTCTGATTTCAGGGGATTTTGTGGAGTAAAATGTCTGTAGACATTCGTACACTAAAAACTTACTCAGTAAGATACTGGGTGTGCTGATAATATGTAGTGTAAGAACTAATAAAATTATGCAGTCTAACACTCTGTGAGACAGTTCACTTGAAGTCTTTTGGGAATTCACAAACACAAGAGGAAGCTTTGTGTTGACAGTGTTACCTTGTGAATTCAGCCCCACAGCCATCAACACTGTGAATTCAGGACTTCCTCTACATGTGGAAATATATTTTGCTTTGCTACTCGTTCTCTCTACTTCAGGAGATCTTCTGAGCAATGTGGAAAAAAATAGCTGTTCTCTATCAAGGAACTATGGTTATTAATCATAACACTTTTGATGTAGTACCACTGGCAGACTGTGTGGGCTTCTGGTTGATTCCTGATGACATCTTAGGCATAAAAAGATCTTGTTTTGCAGGCATGTGTTGTGAACAGCTCAAGTCTTGTGACTAATCCCTTAAGATCAACTTTGGGCAGAGTATTTGAGCTCTTTGCTAGAATTTCAGCCTCATTTCTTAGAATTTCCGATCCCAGGTTCCAAATCATACCTGCAGCCATCATAAATATAAATACAGATTCATGTGCTGAGGCGTTTATGTTTGTCATCTGGACCTCCAAGGTCAGATGCTTTTTTTATTCTGTGCTTATCTCAAAAATTTAATAAAAATGAAATAAACCAGTAATCTGTCCTTGTTTGTACCTCATTCGCTTCTCCACTGACTCCCCCTCAACCTGCTGCTCCGGGTGCCTGGCTTTGCATTTCAGAGGAGTAGGAGACTATCTTTAATGACTATTGTCTGACAAGAACGTTTGGAACCTGAGTTTACATTCCTTTAATGTGTCATTTTAGTGAAAATAGGGCATGACATCAACCTCTGGGCATTTTGGCTGCCTTTCATTTCATCTCACCTATCTTTAGCCACTTGATGAGGACAGTATAGTAAGAGGGGTCGGCTAAATCTCTGCAAGGCCCTGTTTCTACCCACTGACTGCAGAGGGAGTCAATGCAGCAAATTTGACTGGCTTAGCTGAGCATCCGAAGCACACAGGCTGAATGTGGGCCTCTGGAGCCATATGTTCAGGCATTTCTGTGATGTGGCATTTCCCTTTGTACCCAGATGTATTGCAGCTCTGTCCGTGGGTGACGGGACGATTCTCAGAACAGCGACAAGAGCAGCCATGGATGGAGCCAAGCAGCAGACTGTCAGCTCCAAGGAAGCGTGGCATGGGTAAAACATGAGACACTGAACAGTTGCAGGCTGCTTTCAGTGCGAGTTGTTAATTAGTTGCTTCAAGATATCTTTCCTTTCTATCACAAAATGTTTCCATGACTGATATGTTGTTTTTAAGGCGATTTCATCAAAGTGTTTAAAAGCAATATTGCATCTTCTCTTAGAGAGGGTTCCCTAAACTTTCTTTTCCATTGATTTTATCAGTAGTACTTTTCTGCAAGTCTTAAACCTTTGCAACCCCCTCTCAGCTCGCTCTTGGGTTCTTTTATTTCTTTTGAAGTACCTGGATATTCAGTGTGACTCTGCCAGCAGCTCCAACTGATCCAGCTTCTGCACTACAGTTCAATTTGGGATGACAGAGTATCATTTGCTTAAGGCAGAAGATTTGGGGGGAAGCACGTTGAATAAGGGTTCCTTGTATGTATCTTTCCTTTGGGGGAACCCAGAATTTCCTCAGAATCCTCCACGGTTCCTGTCAGAGATTGTAAGTGACCAGTCATATGGTATTTCCAAGCAGAAAAATAATCTTGTAAAATGTTTTTAGTCACATTTTAGAGCTTACTGAGCTGTAGTGTAGATTCTGGAGTTACCCACTTGCTCACCTGTTGTACCCTGCAGGTGTGTGAGAAAGCCTTCCCGAGGATCGGCAAGGGTCCCGCGGCGCCGGCGCTCCAAGTCTCCGGTCCTGCACCCTCCCAAGTTCACCTATTGCAACACGAAAGCCAACAACCAGCTGAAACACAAAACCCAGGCAGACACTTCGAAAGGTGTCATCAGCTCAGATGTTTTTGTCCCAGAAGAACACGGTACGAAGGACGGGCAGGATTCTCACCTTGAGGCCAGTAACGACAGAACTGAACCGTTGGAAGCTTTCACCGCCGAAGAGCCTTTGCAGAAGCCGGGGGAGAACTGCCCTGCTCTCTCCTCATCCTTTGAGAACAGCTTGCGTTCTAAGCAAACCTCAGATTTCCAGTCCTTATCCATGCTTAGCAACGGCAGGCAGTGCCCTTGTACGGACAAGAAGTGCCAGTGCAAGCAGTGGCGCACCATGGAGGTGTATTCCTTCTCCGGCCTGCGGAGCGTCCTGTCCGAGTGCGAGAAGGCGGTCCTGGGAGTCCATGCCCACTCCCTCCAAAACAGATCCCCCTGTGGGGCAGCCTCATCCAGCTCTCCGAGGTCTTGTTCTGAGCAAGCTCGAGCCTTTGTGGATGACGTGACTATTGAAGATCTTTCGGGATACATGGAATACTACTTATATATTCCCAAGAAAATGTCTCACATGGCAGAGATGATGTATACTTGACTGTAAGCAATAGAGAATCCTGAAGCAGAGTTTGTTACAATGGTTGGGCTAATTGCCTTGTCAGTGCCATGTTTTCACTGTTGTGTGTTTGATTAAATGTTTCTTTGCCTCATACAGTTTAGTTTTCTAATAAAATGAAAAATTAAATATAGTTTCTGAGCTTAGTTCTAAAAAGAATGCACTAAAGTCTCTGAATACCTTAACAAAAGCACTCTAGATCAAATGAGCTCTGTTTGGTTTTTGGTTTGTGCTGTGGATATAGAAGCTCTGTATGCTGTTTTCACTATGTTTTGGAAAAAAAACCAAACAAAACCAAAAAACTTTTCATTTTTTTCTGATATTTTGAAGTGTTTGGAAGGTTCATTCTTAATGTATGTCAGTACTTAGAGAAAAGTTTCACAGCTACAGCTCTATCCTCTTCATCCTGCTCCTGAGAGAAGGATGAGAACACATTCAGCATTTTGGATAGGATGAATTTCCTTTCCTTGAACACTAGCTGGCTCCTTTTTTTAGTTGGATCAAATTGTGAATGCTTCTTCCTTACAAATTTTTTGGGAGGTCCAGAACGTGTGGGTGTGTGCTTGGACCCTTCCTTAATCTAACTCGCTCACTCTTAAGCAGTTCTATTTTTCTGCAGATAAATGAAGCTCTTAGAAGTAAAAATATATTTTGTTATTTGTGCTTTACAGATGGAATAATTTAGGGGGGAGTGAAGTAGGCTACCAGGTTTTTTGGGCTGTGTGGTCTCTGAAGTGGAGAGGGTGGAACCATCTACACAGGATGTTTCTGAGCACATCTGATACACAAAGTGGTGTGGAAAGGGGGTGAACAAGAAGTGTGTATCATTCTGGCTTTGTGCTGTAGAGCTATGACATTCCTGCTGTTGGAAATACTGCAATAAAAGATTTTGTTGCCGAGACTTGCGTTAATAAATGTGTGTCAAAACCCAGCAATTTAAAGTCTGAATAATTTGACTTGCACTCATCTTCTCTCAAGACCTTTCTATTAAAAAAAAAAAAACCTAACAAAACTCTGGTTTCAGCGTCAGCTGTACATGCTCAACAACCCTGTCTGAGTAGAGTACTGTAACTTTTATTTACACGCTGAAAAATGAGTGGTCAGCAAGCCAAGGAGTCACAAGCAGTTGTGTAAAAATAGATGATAGCAGATGTGGACAGTTGGCCTTGTATTTTGTGCTGGAGAAGGCTCAGACATTCTAGAGGATCATCACTGGAGATTTTATTCTAACCATCCCTAATATTTAAACTGCGAGTCCAGGAAGCTGAGATTTAAAGTCCAAATAAATCAAAAAACATGAGAATACAACTAAAACTAATTTTGCTCTTAAGTTTCATGCATATATTTAGCATGCAATATTTGCTCTTACATTAAATGTGACTGATTTCTACATTTTCTCGTGTCACCTCCCTCTTCCAGCACTATCCTGCAGTAGCCACACACACTTAACGATTTTCTCCACTTTCCTTTCTTTCTCCCTACAGAAAATCTGGTATCATATGTACTTTGCTTTTAAACATAAATATTTAGTACCAGTTATCTTTGCTGCTGCTATTTTTCGAAGGGTGTTTCTGCTTCAGCAGAGGGTATCTGCTCCTGTTTTTGTTCGTGTTTTGTTCTGTGCCCTCTTTAAAACCATGGGAATTGTTGCTAGACAGAGGGTTTCTCCCCTTTTAACAGTTCCCTTGCCTCTTGGCAAGCACTGTTTTGTCACAGAGCCCATGTGTGTGAAGCTGAGGCACAGCTCTTCCACATGCACAAAAAGGGTTATTTAAGCCTGGTATTGGTCGTCCCCACTCCTCTCTGCATCTGGAGCCTTACAAAGGGGCACAGCAAGGCCCTTCCCTAGAAATGTGGAGTGGCAGCCTGGCTCAAGGTCACCTTGGGACAGTTTCTGCTGTGCTGCTCTTTAATAAAGTGTGCAGAACCCCGGGAAGTGTCTGGGCTGGCGTTACATAAAGCCCGTACAGATCGACAGCGTTGGAAGGACACGTTTTCAGCTGTGGAGCAGGACAACGTGGCACAGACCTGCTGTGTCCAGGGAGAGAGGAGGAACTGGGGAAATCCTGGAGGTTGAACTAGTCCAAGATACACCCCGAAACTGAGGGCTGAGAAGTGAATTCAGGTTGCCAGAATGCTGGGTGGGAGGGAAAAGCCTGAGAGCAGGTTCTGAGGGCACACTTCCACAGTGTCCTGTGGAGGACTGGAGTTAACTACTAGTGAAGGAGGCAGGAAAAGGGAAAAAAAGACAGTAACTCAGTGGTTTTGTGTTCTGCCTGAACCCCTGTTTTTGCTGGTGTTTAAGCACATCTAGTGCTGCCTGCGGCAGAGGAAGGGCAAATATTTTGGTTCTTGACTGCAATTGTGAGGTTTGCAGGAAACCTACTGGAACATTGCTGCTGACATTTGCACAGCACAGACCAACCCCTGCGGGTGAATGATGAGCCCTAAGAGAGGCCCAAACTTATTGTTTCCATCAAAACCTTCTCAGTTCAGCTCATCCACATCACTCTGATAACGTAGTGACTTCTTGCTGCCTGCCTGAAACCTCAGGATTTATTGGAAAACTGCCTCTTCTCTGGGATTGCCTGCACAGCACCTTTAGCTTGATTGATGAGTAGAGATGCCCTGGTACAAACAGTGCTGAGTGCAGCCTTATTGCTCCCAGCTGCTGCTGGACCTGCCCCAACACGCCTGGGGGATTTTTTCTGTGTGTGGATGCTCTAGGAGCTGACCCCAGTCGATCTACAGAATATGTCTAAAATGTTCTGAGAAAGCACCAGAGGACTTGTAGTGCTCCCAGGACTTTCCTCTAATCAGATCCCAACTCTCTACTTCCTCTCTCACCAGACCCAGCCTGGGTGTTTTCCACTGGCTTCCAGCACCTTACAAGTCCTTGTCCCTCTAGTTTCAGGACTAGTTCAACTGAAGCAGGATGCAGAAGGGCACCCTGGATCAATGACATTTCTTTCTTGCCTTACAGAAGCCAAATCGAATCCGAGCTAAGCTTTACATTGGCAGACACTGAATCAGGCCACCGAGGGGAAAAAAAAAATCAATGGAGCCGTTTCTAGAGCCTGTTTTCCACCCTCTCCTTCTAAAACAGGGAGGGTTCTTCTGTGCCTGCAAAGTCCCGTGACCGACTCCATCCTCCTGTTCTCTCATCTCTGTATCCTTTGCATCAGCTCTGAGATGAGACCCTCCCCCGGATCCTGTATTTCCCAACTGCCAGCATCCACAATCCTGCTCCGCTGGCAGCTTCTGCCGGGGCTCTGCCAGTGCACAGCATCCCATGGGGCAGCCCCACGCCGACCCCTTTGGCAGCCAAGGAGGCTGTGTTGAAGACGATCTCAAGGTCACACAAGGTCAGGGCACCCCTAAAGGGGGCTGGCACCCCTCGTGCCCTTCAAGCCTTGCTCGGTTTAGCAAGCCAAAACCCAGCTAAATCAATAGGCCCCTACAGAGGCGCCGTGTCCCTGCAGGACCCAGAGGGATGCAGCGACCTGTCACGTTTTACTCCCCACGGCGCAGCATTAATTCATCACAAAATATACCACTAGATGGGGCCTTCTGGACAGCGATCCAGGGAGAACAGCTGCTGCCTGGCCAACCTGCTCCTTGCCTTTTCCACACGCACAGTGTCCCCTTCCCGTGCAAGGAGCCCCCAAAGACGCTTCTCAGGCAGCGAGGGGAGGCTGTGGAGCAGAGGGCAGGGTGGTGCTGCATGAGGGGGCCAGCTCTTCAAAGCTCAGTCTTCCCTTGAGTTTGCAGCCCCAAAGCAGAGGCCAAGCAAGAGCCTGTCCCTGTGGGTGTCCCTGAGGTCACTTTAGGGACTTGGGAAGACCTGGGCTGGGGAGAGAGGTTGTTATTGGGGGCTGTTGCCTGAGGCGGGGGGAGAGAACAGGGAGGAGCCAGGGCAGAGCACAGCACTTCCCAGCCTCACCCCTCTCATCACCTTCCTGCACAGCCTGAGGAGCAGAACATCACAACACCAAATAATTCATTTTCATCTCTCAGTCCCTAGAAAACTGCTCCTTGCACTATATTTACACAGTGGGTACCAGTTTGGCCCTGCTCCCTCCCAGTGCTCCTGGGTGATGTGTGCCTCAGTTTCCCTACTCTAACGAGCTCTTCCAAACCTTCCTGTTTCCATCGTCACCAGCTCCAGTGGTTCACAGTGAGAGCCCTCACACAGCCCTGGGACACAGGCTGGCTCCCTGTGCCTGCACAGCCCTCTCCCCCATCCTCTCCAGAACCTGCCCCTACAACCCCCCTAACTGGACTGGCTTTATCCCCTGGCACTGGCAACAGTTCCAAGGGTGGGAAATTATCTCCAGGCTCCCAGATTGCTGGAGATGGGGCATGACAAAGCCAAATGTCATAAAGCACAAATCCAGCTGTCCAGGTAGCTACACACCTGTGCCTGCAAACCTCTGGGTGCTGCTCACAGGGTTTGGAGAGGAGCAGCAGCTCCAGAAGCCTCAGTGCTCTCCAAGTCTCCTGAACGGTTTGGAGTTGGAACACACCTTGGAATTCTGGAAGTGACCCCCAGCTGTGCCTACTCTGTCCAGTTTGGGCAGGCTCCCTGGGCTCTGGTGCACAGCGAAGGCTCCTGGGCTCTGCCCCTGTACAGGCTACATAACACCCAATAGGCAGAAATTAATTTGTGCTCTCCAAAAATAACTGAATACCTTTAAAGAGCCATTGCTGTTTCTTTCCATGAGGGTTCAAGGCAGGCAGGACACCTTGTAGGCATTTTAAAGCCAGTGTCCATCACTGTGGCTATTTATTACGCATCCGCCATATCTAAAGCAGTCAAAAAAAAAAAAAAAACTTAATCTCTGCTGAAAAACGTTCTTAAGGAGCCGCAGGAGTTGGAGCTGCCCCGGATTCCCGAGCTGGCAGGCAGGCAGCAGGCAGGAACCTCGGCTGCTGACTCCTCTATTGAAGCGATGCCTGCACGTTTCCGTGGGAGCCCCGCCACGAACGGGGACGGGCTGCGAGCCCACCCCCAGCCCCGCCGCCGCTGCCACCACCCTCTGCTGTGACCCCGCGCCCACCGCCCCGCGCTGCCCACCCTGGCCGGGGAGCTGGAGCTGCCCCGGGAGTGATGGGCTGGCAGGAGCCCATGTGATGCTGGGCTAGCGCCGCTCGCTCCCCGTCCCTCTCCCGCTCGCTCGCTCGCTGTCATGGCGACTCCCAATAATGTTACTCCCACCAACTGCAGCTGGTGGCCCATCTCGGCGCTGGAGAACAACGCGGGGAAATCCACGGAGGGGGAGGAAAATCACGACCCGACAGACCCCGCTCTCAAATCCCAGGACAGACTGGTTTTGTACCACTGGACCCAGTCGTTCAGCTCACAAAAGGTAAAGAAAACAATCGCTCGGCCGGGCTCCCGGGCGAGGATCACCTCCAGTTCCCAGGGCATCCCCTTGCCTCGGGAGGATGGATGCACTCGGGGGAGAGCGAGGGGCTCAGCCCCGGGGCTGGCCGGGGCAGCAGCGTGCGGCCAGGCAGATCTTTGTACCTTTTAACATCATCTGCCTGGGGAGGGATGGGGATAGGGATGGGGATGAGGATGGAGGGGCTCAGCCAAATCTTGCCTTTGCTTTGGGATCACGGCTCGCACCGGGAGCCGCCTCGGCTTTGTGCTCGCTCCCAGCCCCACATTGGCGTGGCCGGGAGCGCAGACAAAGGCAGAGCCGGGCCCGGGACCACCCTGCTGCTGCGAGAGGGAGGCAGCCCCGAGCCAGGCTGGTGCCCAGGAGAGGATCCCGGACCCCAGCACGCAGCGATGATTCACCCCTGACACTGCAGCAGTGCCTCGGAAATTCTATTCCGGGGGTGCCCCAGCAAGAAATCCCATTTTCCAGACAGTAGTAAATGCTCATTTTGCAGCACAGCAGCTGTGTAGCAAACCCAACCCTCTCCCCCGGCCCCAAACCCCGCATCGTTCCTAAGCCATTAATACCATATGGAGAACGGGCTGTTCGGAGGGGTGGGTGGCGGAACACCAAGTTCCCCGGTGCCAGGGCCTCCCCGAGCTCCACAGCCCGGAGGGAAGGCCGGGGCAGAGGTGCCCGTTCCTGCGTGCAGACACAAAGGAGGGAGGATGCCCAATGCAGCAGGGTGGCTGCACATGGTCGGCCCCGCCACCGTCGGCAGCACGGGACTGACGGGCTCGGGATCCGCACTGGCGGGGGATGCTCGTGCCCGGCTCCCCGCGGCACCCCGAGCTTGCTGGCATTTTTTGTCTCGCTCGTTTGGCAGAGGGGAGGGAGCGGTTGAGGCACTTCTTGTACAGGGTTTCCTACAATCGACCTCACTCTGCGGGGCAGGGCACAGGGCAGGGGACAGGGCAGGGGACACATAGAGCCACCGCAGCTGCTGGCACCGGCACTGTGACAGGCTTTGTTTTGAAGTCACTTGCAAGGAAAGAGCACTTGCTGGTGTGATGGGCATCGCAGGGTGGGGAGCAATGGAGGCTCCTCAGGACCTCCGTGCACAGGGGTTTTCCTCGGAGCAGGCTATGGACAGAGCTTTTCCTGCTCTGCCCCGGGAGCTGCTCGGAACCACCCTCCATGGGCACTGGGCTGTTTGTGGGAGGGATTCTGAGTCCCACCAGGACCTGGCCTTGTCTGCAAAGGGATTTTTTGGAGTTTTACACAAGATGACACCCATGCTCCCGGTGTAGAGTGCGGCTGGGGGGTCCAGGAATGTTTCATCACCCTTGTCTGGGATCCCTCTTTGGGGCACTGGCAGGGGCTCCCCTGAGGAGCCCTCAGGCACTGGGTACCCTGGGCTGCCTCATGCCCAGCAGCTGCCTCCTGCCAGGCCCTCAGCCTCAGCTCCTGATAGCAGAACAGGGAAGCACAGGGAGCTTGGGGCTGGATACCCCAGGTGGTACTGGCTGAGGTTTATTGATCAGCTGGGAAGAAAAGGCCAGGAGCGAGTTGCAGTTGAGGGACCCAGGCTTTCTCTTGTTTGACTTTAAAAGAAAAAATTAACTTGCCAGTCCTGTGAATAATTAATGACTAATTCCCCAGGAACTCTGAAGTACTCACAGAAATGCTTATATATGTTAAATTGTATTTTTAGCTGCTGCTAGTTGGATGAAAACGAGTACTTTTCCCTCATTCAGTGGTTCTGTAAATCATGGCTTTCTCACATCCCCCATGGGCTTTTTTTTTTCCGTGTTTGACATACTTAGTTCATAATAGTCAGGTTTTATAACCCAGAAGCCTAAAATGCCATGCCTGAGTGCAAATTCAACACCGGCTCACACACAGAGCAGAGCAGCAGGATCAGCCCTGAGGGCAGGCGATTGGGGTGGGGGATGGTGATGGTGTCCCACATTCAGCCCCACTCCTGCCTCGTCCTGCCCCTCTGCAAGGCTGGGCTCATCTTTCCCACCCCTGAGATGTGTGGGTTCCACCCCCGCAGTGCTGCTGGCTGGCCCAGGGCTGGAGGAGGGCAGCGGCAGGGGAAGGGGGAGGCAGCAGGTTTGACACAAGAGGCGTGAAGGTGCTGGGTGATGCCCTCAAGCTGATGTCAGCGTGGAGGAGGAATGCTGTGCAGGGTCACAGAGGCTACCTGAAACTTCCCACGGAACAGAGCCTTCTCCCTGCTCAAAATGTGCTGGTAAAGCCAGAGTCCACTCCTGAGAGTGGGACATACCTGAGTCAGCATCCAGGTCTCCTTCAGCCAGACAGCAGGACTCACTGGGTGCACGTGCAAGGCATAACATTGCTGCAGCCTCTGCTTCCTCCTCTTCCTCCTTTTCTTCCTCAGGTGTGTGCTGGGCTATGCTGGGATCCACAGCAGCATCACTCATTCCCCCCAGCTGGGCAGCTCCTGCCTCCCTCCACCCACTGCTGGAGGATTGGCTCTCAGCCCTCCAGCTCCTCCGCCTGTCACACAGGCCACCAGCGACCAGGGAGGATGGCCCATGATTCTGAAAAGACAGGAAGGGTTTGAGTATCCCCTCTTTGCTGCGAAAACAAATCCTTTCTTGGCTGCCTGGATTTTGCAGCTGTCCTATGGCAACAGCTGCTTGGCTTCTTGCAGGGCAAGCTCGTGATCCTGGCACATCACTGTGCTTAAGCTTTGGGGAAGGGTCTGGGGGGTGTAATGGGGTAGGGGGGACCGGGGACCATCTCTGTGCGTGGGGCTGAGCCCTTTCTCCCCGGCTTCTCGCCCCAGGTGCGGTTGGTCATCGCAGAGAAGGGGCTGCCCTGCGAGGAGCGGGACGTCAGCATGCCCCTGATGGAGCACAAGGAGCCCTGGTTCATGCGGCTCAACCTGGGCGAGGAGGTGCCCGTCATCATCCACAGGGACAACATCATCAGCGACTACAACCAGATCATCGACTACATGGAGAAGAACTTCACGGGAGGTAATGCACGGGTGGGCTGTGCCTTGGAGGAAATTCACGTCTAGCCCAGATGCTGTTTGCTAAATGAATCCACTTTTTCCTTTAAAGTTTTATCTTCACCCCAGAAGATCAGCAAGCCACCAACCCTCCCCAGACTTCAATGTTTTCCTGTGAAATTGAAGAATTTCCAGCAGAAATCCCCTGCTGGAGGGCTCTGAGGAGTGTGGTAGCTCAGTCACCCCTTTTTCTGTCCTGGAAGTCACGCTCCCAAACCAGACAATTTCTCTCAGTCCCTGTGGTGCGTGGTGGCATCTCACTAGAGTCCCCTCTGGGACACAGCCCATGGGAACACTTTTGACTTCAGGCACATTTGTACTTTGGCCCTGGGTAATTGTGTAAAGGGGCTGTAAGGGGCTCTGCTGAGAGAAGGTGGATTTAAGCTGTGTGCTGCTGCCCCTCTGTCCCCTTCCTCGAGGATTCCTGGGCCGCTGGCCATGGGCAGGGGACCCTGCTGTCCCTGCTGCTGCTGTGCCTCAGAGAAAACAGCCTCTTTAAAGTCAAACACAGCGAGCAGAGCTGAGGACCATGGGAGGATGATGTGACAAAAACCCAGAGGAAGGGACAGCCAGGAGAGGGAAGCTCATATTCCCCCCGGAGCAGGGCTGCAGCCAGTGGCCTGCTGAGCCCAGCACCGGGATGCCGAGACAGAGCTCAAAGTCAGCTTTGCTCGGCAGCTGCGGTGAGCGGCCTCTCCCCGGCATCTCACACCCTTCATTCCCCCAAACTTGGGGGCTGCTGGGCTGGGATGCCCACCAGGCAGGCTTCAAAGCTGCGCAGAGATCTCGGGCTGTGCCAGCACGATGTTCGCCCCAGCATCCATCCCCCTTGCAACAGAGACATCACAAACATCTCAAAATAGCTCCCGAAGCAAGGGCGCCTTGCCAGCTCAGCTGCTGTCCTCTCCCGGCCCCACCGCTCTGCTGCTGCTCCGTGGAGGCACGAAGCTCGCTCACCGGTGGGGAAGCAGGGACGGGGTCCATCAGGAGAATCCCACACCGGCAGAAGGTCCTAGGGAATGGCAGCTGCTTTCCTGCCTGGCAGCAGCCCCAGCACCAAGAGGCATCAGGGAGTGTCGGTCCCTGCACCACTTCACCTGGTCCCTGCGAAGGGCAGGTGGTCTGACATATGTGACAGCAGGCTGTCCCCAGCAGGAGGGGGACACAGAGCTGTCCGAGCGCTGGGAAACTCCTGTCGTTGAGATTTTCCAGCCAGGTGCAGTTTCTTACCTTTTTGCTGAGAAATGGAGAGGGGAAGCTCCAGGGAAGAGGGCCCAGAGCATCACTCCCTGCTCCATGCTCTGCCCCATCCTATTGCCCAGCAATGCAGCTGCCAAAAGCATTATCAGGATGTGGCAGCGCAGATCTGAGGGGGAATCGGCCACTTTGCAGAAATGTGTAGAGTTTGAAAAGACCTTTACAAGGTATTTTTACTGAGTTATGTTTTCCCCTGGGCTGAGAGCATGGCCTTTTTCAGCTGCTTACACACACTGGGCGCCAGCTATCAGTAAAGGGTGGTGTGTGGAGAAATGTTTTTCTTTCCCCAAAATAGCATGAGTAGTGCCAATAAGCCACATTTGAGGGTGCTTCTCACTAGGGCACTGCCCAGGAGCACCCAGAAACCATTGATGAGTTGGCCAGGGCAATGTTCCCCCTGGGCCAGTGTGTCCTCCATAGGTCTGCACCCCTTTGCACAGCCCATCACTCGCTGCTATATGCAACAGCAGCCCCTATGTGCAGGTTGCTGTGGCAGGTAAAGGCAAGTCAGGCACCATCCCAGTGAAAAACCTCTCTGGGATGTGCTGAAGGTCGTGGGCTGGTGGCCAGCACACTGCTATTTCATTGTGGTTGCTCCATCTTCCTGCGGGATGGGGCAGTCCCTCTGGATGTGCTGTTCCCAGCCTCAGCCCCAGCCTGTCGGGTGCTGGCCAGGAGCCCTGTGGAAGGAGCACGCAGGCTATAGGTCAGTTCTTGTTTCATTCATCTGGTCACTCTTCTCAGATTGAAAATCCCCACTTGGAGAGCTGGAGCCCAGGCAGCGCAGGCAGCGAGCAGCCCATGGCCAGGGAGGAGCCACCAAAACCTCCCTTTGCTCAGGGGACAGTGACACTGATGCCCATCGGTAGGAACAGCTCTGTGGGGCCTTTCAGCAGGGACAGTCCAGGTCAGAGCCATGAGGAGATCTGCAATACAGGAGGTACCAAAATTTGCCCGGCTCCCCTCCAGCCACGGGCACCAGCAGGCACGATAATGGCAAGGCGAGATCCCTGCCAGGTGGGCACTGCCACGCCTGCAGCCAGCTCCTGCCACCAGCAGCAGGGCTGGGCAGAGCACAGCTGTCACTTCAGGCCCTGGAATAAGGGGCTGCACTGGTCACATCTGCCAAAGTCCTTCAGCAAAACTGACCTAACTCAGGTGGAGACACCGGCACGCGGAGAGCCCAGCGCTGCAGAGAGGATGTGGGCAGCAGTCAGAGCCCCAGTGGTGGATTTACTCACTGCCTGTGAACTGCTTTCTGCAAACACCATAAACATTTATGATCCCACAGAAAACTGGACCTGGTGTTCTTGGGGGAGACAAGAGCAACACTTCACTTCTTGTGGTGTCACCTGCCGTGTATTTTGAGCTGAAAGTGTAATAAAAGGCACAATGCAAACTGCCATCCACAGAAAGTGAATAAAACCCAACAAGGCAGGGAGGAGCAGAGCCAGCCGGGGCGAGGGATGTTCCTGCAGCTGAGACACTGGCTGAGCATGGAGGGAAGGTACACTGGGCTCCTTTGGTCATCTACTCCGATTGCCCATTTGGGGATTTTTTAAGGAAGCCCAAGAGAATGTGATACCTCACTGCCACTGGTGTAAAGAATATGTAACTCAGGAGCTGCTAAACTCAAATCCCCATCTTTTAGCTCTTTTCTGCTACCAGGAAGATTTCCTGAAAAATCAGGAAGATTTTTCTCCCATTCTAAGAAATGTGAAACTACAGTGTACCAATCCAGAGGCTTTGGAGACTTGGGGCTGGCTACACTGACTCCAGGGAACATGAGGGCTGTGGGGCTGGGTAATGACATCCATACACTTCCCTGTGATCCTGCGGGTTTGCCCATCTCTGGGCATGGGCTGGCTGCACTCCTGGCCGGGATGGGCAGCAGGGAGGGAGAGCGCAGAGCGTGAGCTACAGATCTGAGTGAATGCTCTGCCTCAGCCAGCCCTGCCCAGAGGTATCTCAGCAGGATTGCACGCTGCTGTCCAGAGCGGGCTAATGAGCCACTGACGAGTGCTCGAGCCCTCCCAGGTCCTGCTAACACGTTTCCCTTTGCCCTGGCAGAAAACGTCACGCAGCTGATCCCCGAGCCGGGCAGCCTGCTGCACTCGCGGGTGCTGCAGTACCGGGAGCTGCTGGACTCGCTGCCCATGGACGCCTACACGCACGGCTGCATCCTGCACCCCGAGCTCACCACCGACTCCATGATCCCAAAGTACGCCACCACTGAGATCCGCAGTAAGTCGCCTTTCCAGCGGGGCTGCCCAGGGCTCCCCAGCTCCTTTAGGCTCGATGTGGCTCCATAGCCCAGCCAGCCACCGTGCTCCTGCTCATCTCCCTTTTCTACCGAAGCAGGCAGGGACACAGCTGGGAAATGGCAAAGCACAGCTGCTCTGGGAATTGCAGGCATCCTATAGAGGCTTCCTAACTCAGCAGGTGTCCGGGTTCCCATGGGCCGTGCACGCTTCTCCTCAGCTCTTTCTGGGGCACAGGAATTTGCCCCTCTCCCTCCAACAGCTCTAAGGGCAAAGACGGGAGAGCGCAGCCAGATTGAGTTGCAGGCAGCGGATGAATCGGCATAAGTCTGTGTACCTGACCTTCAAGCACTCATGAAACATTGACGATGCTTAATATAACTCAATGGCAGGGATTGCTCCTGGAGAGAACTCCTTGCCAGAAAAGCGACCTTGTCGGGAGGGTATTGGCATGTCCCAGGTCTCTCCCTTCCTTTAGGCTCCGGCCCCAAGCAGCGCCCATAGAAAACACTGTTCCCACTCCCATCCCTTCGCTTGCCTGGGTCCCAGATGGTCCTGCTGAGGTGGGATGCACTCGTGCACAAAGAGAAATAGGCAGTTGCTGAGGTGTAGCTGGTGGTCTGCCCTGCCTCTGCTGATACCCGCCACAGACAGCTTTCCCCATGTCACCAAGTGTCACCTCCACCTCCAGACCTTGGGCTGACACAGGCCAGAGCCTTTCCCCTCCCCAAAGGTTGCTGCTATGATGGCTTCAGCCCCCGTCTGCCTCACATCACCTCCCCAGCATTCTGCCGAGGTCCCTAAACACATCTCCTTGTCCAAACCCTCCTCACTGGTGGCATTTTTCCCAAGCCATGGGAGGGGTACAAGCAGGTCCGATGGTGTCCTTCCTCCCCAGCACATCTTCTGCACCCAGGCAATGGCTCAATTGCCCTGTTTCAATGGGTGCTGAGGGAAACTGATGTCGCTGTGTCCCAAGGAGAGGGTGAACCAAGGTTCCAGGCTCTCCCAAGGGGAACAGTGGGATGAAGTCAGGACGATATCCAGGTTTCCATCTGAGTTGCAGCCCCAGGAGAGCTGGCTGGCAGCCTTAGCAAGCACAAGCTTATGGCAGAAAACAGGGAATTTCAGCATTTTATGGCAGCGTACAGCTCGCTGCTGGCTCCCACCCCAGCCAGCCCTGGCACCTCCCGCACCAGCACACTGGCAGAGCCAAGCCTCCCTCGCTGGAGGGAACAAGGAGGGGGAAGACAGATGGTCCTTGGCAGGAAGACATTAGCCCAACTTTGGGTAATTTATGCCATCCCTCAGGTGTTACTCTGCCTCTAGTATTCCCTTCTTCCTTTCACTCTGCTCCTTTCCCTCCCGTGCACAAAGCCCTTCCCATCCTCCCTGTGCCCCGAGAGGCAGAAGGGTGAGCATCTCTCCCATGCTCATGATGGGCTCCACGCCATGGAATTGCATCCCTGGACACAGAGCCAGGGTGGAATGGCTTCACCCAGGAGGGAGCATCCCCTCCTGTGCCCCTCCCTGCCGCACTGCTCTGAACGTACACCCAAGTGTGGGCAGCCAGCTCGGACATCCCAAAGGGTCACCCTGCTGGGGATGGAGCTCAGGAGCCAGGTTACGGGCAAGCTCAGGGCTTTTCTTAAAACAGTAAGCAATAGACAGAACTTCCAGCAGCAAAAATGAAAAGCTGAAACTCCCCCTGAAACTCCAGGCTAGGACTTACCACAGGGAGGGGGATCAGCCATACCCCAGAGCCAGCACTGCCCTGTGCGAGTGGGTGGGATGGCTGATGGAGCCACCTGCCCTCAGACATGGCAGCACAGCAGCAGCAAGCCATGAATTTGGTCCATTTGAGCTCTCTGGGGTGTTTTTTATTGGTGCTACAGCAATATTTTGACTGCAGGACAAGGTGCTTTGCTATCAGACACAGGTCACCCCAGCCCCTCTGTCTGTCTCCCCCCAGGACATTTAGCTAACGCCACCACGGATCTGATGAAGCTGGACCATGAAGAGGAACCACAGCTATCTGAGCCTTACCTCTCCAAGCAGAAGAAGCTCATGGTGAGTGGGTCAAGACCGCACAAATCTCTGGTGTTGGGGGGACATGCCACAGACCTGCCACAGGCACCTGCTGCCTTGTGTCCCTGCATCCATCCATTCCCCCTCCTAACCCTGCTCTCTACCCAGGCCAAGATCCTGGAGCACGATAATGTGAACTACTTGAAGAAGATCCTCGGAGAACTTGGGATGGTGCTAGACCAGATTGAGGCTGAGCTGGAGAAAAGGAAATTGGAGTACCAAGGTAGGCACTGGGCTGTGTTTATGGGGTGTTTTTCCACGTGAGGCTGAGGTGCAACACCAGAAACAGCTAAGAGCTTTGTACCTGATGAACAACTCACATGGAGCAACCACTGGTGGGTCTGGGGCTGCCACTGGGCTCTCCTGGTTTTGGGTACACTGATGTTGTTGCAGCCACGGTCTTACTAACCCCTGGCAAACCACCCCTGCACCCCTTGCCACAGGGGATAGCAGGACCCCTGTCCTCATGGGTGCTCTTTGGGAGCCCCAAAGTCATCACAGGGTGATGGCAAGTCCCCTCTACCCCAGCAAGGGGCTGACAGCAACTGATGCTCTGTCTGGTTTGGGAAGGAGCAGGCTGGCCCCAGGCACTTGCACGAGGAGCACTGGCTGCCGAAAGCGCAGGGATGGGGACGTGCTGCAGCCAAGCCCCCTCACATCACCAGGCTGTGGCACATCCCGGTGGAGCATGGGCAGGGAAATGCAGGAATGTGAGGGGCCCTGGAGGGGAGAGCCTTCATAGAACCCGCGTCACACGCCAGCAGGCGGGAGAGAGGGACACCAGCCACCCCTGACATCAAACACACGGTGCTGGGAGCCTGCCGAGAGCAGCCCTGGTGCCCTGGCAGTCAGAGGTGCCTGGGCACAGCTGGGCAGCACTTGTCCCCCCGTCACCCCTGGATGACACCACCCTTCCTCTCTTCCCCACTGCTGGCAGGGCTCAGAACCCCAGCCCCGGGAGGGCTGGCAGGTGCCAGCACCGCGGTGCCAGATCCAGAGCAGGGCCCAGACACAGTTTATCAGGGGATGGTCCCACAGCTGTCCCTGCCCTCGGGACTGGCCTTGGCCGTGGGGAGCTGTGCATCACTCTCGGGGCCACACTGGAGGGCCCTGGCAGGTGCCAAGGTCGGGCCCTGCAGGGCAGCGGGCTGGGGATTGACCAAGAGCCCTGATGTGTTCACAGTGGCATCCTGCCTTGCCCTAATTTCCTCAAACACCCTCATTAACTGGTGTGAGGGCTGGGACAGCAGAATTTAGCCTAATGAGGTGCCCTGGGAGGACATTCCAGGTGCCTGGAGCAGAGGGATGGCTGCTGCTGCTGCTGCTGTTGCCAGCACCCAGGTACTCCACTGCCTTCAGTCCTTGCGTGCTGCTCCTGCCCTCTGCTCCAGAACCCCAAACTCCCCCACTGTGCCCATGGCCAGGTCAGGATCTCAGCAGTGGGCATGATCACCACGTTGGCAACTTCCCAGGAGCTGCAGTGCAGCAGCTCTACTCCCACGCAGCCCAGGCTGCTGGCGATGCAGGCGGGAGGAGGGTGGGAGGTGCCGCAGGAGCAGCGGGAGACCCCTGCCACAGGCACCCCAGGGAGCCGGGACAGGCCGAGCCGAGCTGGGGCTGCTCTGGGTGCAGACGGGAAGAGTTGCCTTTGCCTGTGCTTCTACCCCACTCGGTGCTGGGCAGGGGTGCAAGGGGCTGGGGCAGCCCATATCCAGGTCCAGACCTCAGCAGAGGTGCAAGCCCGGAGCCGGGAGGGACAGGGGTGGATCACAGCTCTCTCCCGAAGTCCTACTCTCACATGTGCTGTCTCCTTCACCTGCAGCAGTGCCTGGGAGCGAGGCAGCTGCCTCAGCCCTGCTCCCCTCACCTCTGAGCAGAAGCACCCACAAGGTCCCCACCACACCCGGGAAGCTCTGGCTGCAGCACCCCCACAAGTCATTAGTCACTGAAAATATTTATTGACTAATTAGGCACAGGCAATCTGTCCGCTCGGGCAGTGCCTCCAGCAGGGTTGGGCAGGCTGCCAAGCAGCTACAAATGAGGGCTGCTAATTACACATAATTGCCCTGCCTTGGGCCTGCAGGCAGCCCTGCAGCACCAGTGCCTGCTCTGGGGTGCTGTACCGGGGCCTCTCTTCTCTTTCCTGATATAATAGCCACAGGACAATGAAGAGCTCTAGAATTAGGAATTTGGAGCAAAGCTGACTGAGGGTGGATTTTTGTGCCCCTTCTGATGTTTTTTACCTGCACCTCCTTTCATCTCCCTCAGCTCCATCGCAGCCCTGCTCCTCGGTATTGAAAGGGCACTGGGGAAGTGCTTAACAATATCCTGGCCCGAAAATGCTTTTTCCAGCCTAACAGCAGCTTGGTTTATTTTTGGATGTCTCTCTGGTGGGGTCATTTCCAGGATCACACATTATCAGGGGCTGTCAATCCGTGTCTTTCTTCAGATCGTGCACTCACATTGAGCTCTGTCTTCCCCGAAAGCCTGGCTCTTGGCACACATGTGCTGCCAGTTTTGGTGTCCTGGAGCAGGGTCCCTGGTACAGGAGAAAGAACAAAGGCAGAACCTCCCCAGCAGCACACAAGGGAGAGCAGCCAGGCAATCTAACGAATGGTTTTGATTCCTGAGGATTTCTCACATCCCTAAAATAGGACAAGTTGACGTGACACTCCTGAAACAGCTCCCGGTGCAGCCAAGGGCAAACACTGCTGCTCTCCCCGAGCACTGACACAGCAGAAGGGGTCACTACACTTCCTTCAAGGGGGACAAAGGGCTCTTTTCCAGGGACCTCCTGGGTACAGGAGGATGCCATCTCCTGCTTCTCTTGACTTGGGGAAGAGGCAGCAGAGCCACTTTGCAGCCAGTGATTTGTACATTCACACGGGCTATAAATGATCATCTCATATTCCCAGCTTTTCGCTCCCCATACCCTCCATCACATAACCTGGTAGATGGGGTCTGAGCTCCCGGCCCATCAAAGAGCTGGGAAAAAACGTCTGTGTGGACCTTTTGAGCAAGGCTTTAGGTGCCCACCCAAGGGATTCTTACCTTTGCTCTGTCTCTCCTCTCTCCAGGGCAGAAGTGTGAACTTTGGCTCTGCGGATGCGTCTTTACTTTGGCCGATGTCTTGTTAGGAGCCACCCTGCACCGCCTCAAGTTTCTGGGACTCTCTAAGAAATACTGGGAAGATGGCAGCAGACCCAACCTACAGTCCTTCTTTGACAGGATACAGAAACGCTTCGCCTTCAGGAAAGTTTTGGGAGACATACACACCACGCTCCTCTCTGCAGTGGTACCCAATGCCTTCAGGCTGGTCAAGCGGAAACCTCCCTCCTTCCTTGGAGCCTCCTTCCTGATGGGATCTCTGGGGGGAATGGGATATTTTGCTTATTGGTACTTAAAGAAAAAATACATCTAGTGCTGACTGCTTGGTGTTTAGTTTGGTGTCTCTGTGCTGTGTGAAATTATGATGAAGCCTCAGTAACTGTAATGAAATTTGAAGCAAGGTAATGAATAATTATATTGTTTAATGTAACATTCCATAGTCTAGAAGTAGAAACCTATACTGCAAGGAAATAAGACAACAACAACAACAACAACAACAACAAAGCGTCAACTTGTAAATGCCTTTTTTAGGTTTAAGTATTCAACTCCAGCGAGAGGCTCAAGGGTTCACGGGCTCAGCCGTGCCCACCGGGAAGTGGCACTGCCTCCAGCACCAGCCAGCTCCAGTGGGAGAGACAGGAATCCCAGGAGGCTTCCCGACACCCAAGTTGACTAACGGGACTTGGATACTTGGTCCTGTACATTTGTGTTTCCAAATTGTTCACTGGCCACATTTCACACATGCAGGTAGTGGGGACTTTCTTCTTCTAGAAGGTGTTGTGTTGTCGTGCTCGGAGGCTTTCCTGGGAGCAGGGTGCAGTAGCTGGTCACAGTCAAGGTGGATTTTTGTTCTTCAAGTATCCATTTTAAAAATTATTTTCATTAAAAGGAATATTTTTTATTGAGCTGCTCTTAGAATGTATCCACTTTCTACGTCTGGTTTTGGTGGGCTTTTTTTTAAAGAATTTAATGTCTGTCTTTAACTGCCGCACTTTTTTCTTGAGATAAATCATTTTGGCTTTCATCCTGAATTCTGGCACATGAAGGAGATTATTGTTTTAAGCCTTTTGGCTCTGTCTCTTGAGTTTTCTTTCACGGATTTGCAAAGCATCTTTCACCAACTGAGCATATTTGGACTCTGAAAAAGTACAACCATTTTCAGAACTTTTTAGCACTTTCCTGAAGGCGCTTTGGCTTTTTTCCATCGGGGGCTCTTTTCTGTCATTTCCTCGCTGTGTGTTTTCTTAGGGACACTTTGCACAGAATCACATTGATGACTTTCTTGTGCCTTTTGCATGCTGGAAAGAATAACGGGCCTCACTGCTACTCATGCTTTGGAAACTGAGATCCTCAATAAACCATATGGGAGGAGTAATGGCTTCGCATCTCTAAATGTGTTCCACATCCTTCTGGTCCCAGTGCAAGGCATGCCCGAGGGCATTGGGATGTGCAGGTAGTTTGTGCTTTGGCTCATGTACTGCACTGGTATAAAACTTGCATGGAAATTGTGTGTATTCCTCTTCCAAGCACTAATTTCTGTAAGCGCTCAGCCTGCCGGCTTTCCAGGCACTCCAGTGATCCCTGCGAGCCATGCTGCATCTCGGGGCTTGGGAACGTAGGCCAAGTGTGGCTGAAATAATAGGAATTGCATTTATCTCTGATTCAAAAGTTATCTTTATGTATTTGAAAGCAGCAAGCTTTCCCCAGGAGCTTTTGATACAACCCGGCAGCCATAGATTTGGGAATATTTAGCAGGAATTACAAGGGATGAGCGCACAGAGAGTGTGCACACATTTATACGGTGCCTGTCACAAGGCTGGTCTGACAGACTTCTGGAATACAACAGGCTGTGTAGCTGCAGAGGCTCTGTGTTATCTGTTACCCCCCCGTGGTTGGGGCCGCACTTAAAATTGGTGTGTGAGAACCCAAATCCCCCACCTGCACGTGCACACCTGGCTCCTGCAGCTGAGGCTGCTGAGTGAAACCTTGCAGACACACGTTCTCCCAAATACATTCAGCATTTGCTTGGTGGAACCAGTGACTTCAGAAGAAATAGTTATTTTCCTTCTTTTTGAGGAGGGAGGCAGGAGGGTGCCCTGAGCTCCTCCCTTTCGCTGAATCTGAAGGTGTAAGAAAATGAACTATGGGTCATCCTCTCTTTGGTCAATTAGCTGGTGATAACCCCCCCTGAAAGATTTATAAAGATAAACCAACATGAAACCCTTACCAGGATTTCATCCTTTTCCCTTTGTTTGTTGTCCTACACACACATTCCCCGGTGATCTCCAAAAGCTGATAAAATGCACAAATCAGGTGTAGAAAGGAATATTAACAGGGTACAAGACCAGGAAACCCAGAAGGAAGGAGAGCAAATGCTTCCTCCATTCCTAGGATTTCAGCCCAAGAATGAGGCAGATAGAAGCTGCTTAGCAAGACTACTGCTGGTTACTTTGCTCCTTGATTTTATTTATTTTTTACTTTAAACCACAGAATAATTTTAAAGGCATGGAGCAAATCAGACCTCTAAACCCTGGAGAAAATAGGTGTGTGTTTTGCTTGGAGCGCACTGTTAAAATGCAATTGTTACAAGGAAGCCAGACAGATCCAACAGCTGGAACAAGGCATGGACAAGAGCTGTCACCAGTGTTGCACTGTGGGCTGCTGGGAAGCCACAGATGCTGTAATGGTGGATTTTGTACAGGTTCTCAGCTAGATATAGTCAATAATAAGCCTTTTCTCTGGACCAAAAAAAA
>VZTD01002535.1:696418-781957 GCA_013397725.1 Rhagologus leucostigma
CCATCCACACGGAGCCATCCACACCGATCCATCCACACCGATCCACCCACACCGATCCATCCACACGGAGCCATCAACACCCGATCCATCCACGTGGAGCCATCGACACAAATCCATCCACGTGGATCCATCCACACGGATCTACCCGCCCGGATCTGCCTGCATAGATCCATCCACAGGGAACTACATGGAGCCATCCACACAGATCCACCCACACGGATCTATCCGCGCTGATCTATCCACGTGGATCTATCGACACGGATCCATCGACACGGATCCATCCGCACGGACCTATCCGCATAGATCCGTCCACACAGATCTATCCATACGGATCTATCTGCACGGACCTATCTGCATAGATCCATCCACAGGGATCTACNATCCACACCGATCCATCCACACCGATCCACCCACACCGATCCATCCACACGGAGCCATCAACACCCGATCCATCCACGTGGAGCCATCGACACAAATCCATCCACGTGGATCCATCCACACGGATCTATCCGCCCGGATCTGTCTGCATAGATCCATCCACAGGGAACTACATGGAGCCATCCACACAGATCCACCCACACGGATCTATCCGCGCTGATCTATCCACGTGGATCTATCGACACGGATCCATCGACACGGATCCATCGACACGGATCCATCCGCACGGACCTATCCGCATAGATCCGTCCACACAGATCTATCCATACGGATCTATCTGCACGGACCTATCTGCATAGATCCATCCACAGGGATCTACACGGAGCCGTCCCCACAGATCCGTCCACACAGATGCATCCACACCGATCCACATGGATCCATCCACACAGAGCTATCCACAGGGAGCCATCCACAGGGATCTAGCCACATGGATTTATCCACATAGAGCCATCTACAGGGATCTACACGGACCCATCCACATGGATCTACATGATTCCATCCACATGGATCCATCCACACAGATCTACACAGACCCACCCACACAGATCCATCCACGGGGGTCTGCAAGGATCCANCGCACGGACCTATCCGCATAGATCCGTCCACACAGATCTATCCATACGGATCTATCTGCACGGACCTATCTGCATAGATCCATCCACAGGGATCTACACGGAGCCGTCCCCACAGATCCGTCCACACAGATGCATCCACACCGATCCACATGGATCCATCCACACAGAGCTATCCACAGGGAGCCATCCACAGGGACCTAGCCCCATGGATTTATCCACATAGAGCCATCTACAGGGATCTACACGGACCCATCCACATGGATCTACATGATTCCATCCACATGGATCCATCCACACAGATCTACACAGACCCACCCACACAGATCCATCCACGGGGGTCTGCAAGGATCCATCATCCACGTGGATACACACGGATCCATCCACATGGAGCCATCCCAACGGACCCATCCCCACAGATCCATCCATACAGATCTATCCACACAGATCCACGCACACAGACCCATCCACACGGACCCATCCACACGGATCCATCTACACAGATCCACATGGATCCACCAGTATGGATCCATCCACACAGATCCATCCACATGGATCCATCCACATGGATCCATCCACACAGATCCACATGGATCCATCTACGGCACCTGGCAGTGTGTCCATGTCACAGGAATAAAGCTGTGCTCAGAAACATCCGTTTCCCACCCTTGTCTGTGAAAATGAGAACACAGACGGATTTTTGTTTCTCTCCCCAGATGCACACGATGCTCCCAGAGCAGAGCGTCAGAAGAGATGCTCCAAGGGCTTGTGGGCTGCAGAGTCTGTGCTGTGGAACCATGGAATCTCAGAAACACAGAATATTCTGTGTTGGAAGGGATCCACAAGGATCACTGAGTTCAACTCTTAGCCCTGCACAGGATGGCCCCGAGAGTCACACCATGTGCCTGAGAGCACTGGCCCTCCACACAACCATGTCCCCAAGTGCCACATCTGCACATCTTTTAAATGCCTCCAGGGATTGTGACCCCGCCACTTTCTTGGGCACCCTGTGCCAGTGCTTGATAACACTTCTGGTGAGAAATTTTCCCTTATCTCCAGTCTAAATCTCCCCTGGCACAACTAGAGACTGGTTTCTCTTGCCCTATAAA
This sequence comes from Rhagologus leucostigma, assembly GCA_013397725.1. Classification (NCBI taxonomy): domain Eukaryota; kingdom Metazoa; phylum Chordata; class Aves; order Passeriformes; genus Rhagologus; species Rhagologus leucostigma. The sequence goes on from VZTD01002535.1 coordinate 698,538, forward strand.
AGAGCATGCACACCACTGAAAAGAGGGTCTTACCGTGATATTCATGAGAAAATCTGAGAATTTTCTCAATCAGTAGAATTATTTTAATTTTTCCTAGGGCTTAAGAGGGAGGGAAAAAGTATTTCTGGAGCTGTTAAGGCTCCCACGCCTTTTCACTATCCTTGTTTATGGCTGAAAGTGGTGTCCAAACACTGGCCGTTGCTGTGGTATTTGAGACCCATTTCATCTATGGAACAGCTGCCGCTGTCATTTCAGCTTAGTTTTTAAAATATAAAAAAAGCATCAGCAAGAAGAGAAATGGCTCAATGAACAAAGAGCCTTTATTCATCCCAATGGCCTCAGTACGAAAAATGTGAGGGGGGGGGGGGCGGGGAAGCAGACCCTATCTGAGACAGGATGGGAAAGTATTTCTTGCCAGAGCACATTTCAAAGCTGTTTCGCCGTCATCGTCAGCAAATCTGTGACAACATCTGGGCTGAGAGGGCAGAACAACACATCAAAGCAGCCCCAGCAGATATGGAGGGTTTTGGCTAAGGAGGTTATCCAGGGTAAATGGCATTTGGCAATTTATTAGCTGTTGTTTTTAATAAGACTGCCACGGCCATGTCTAGCACTCCCAGCCCCAGCACTGCACCCCGAATTAGAAACGACAGGCAGCTGCGCTCACTCAAACGAGTGCGGATGAGAGGGGCTGGGAGCAGGTTTCACAGAGTCTGTCATTGTCTGCCTAAATCCCCTCTGCCTTTGAAACCTTGCCTCCTCTGCTTCCCAGGTTTGGGCCTGTGATCTCCAGACTGTTTGCAGTGCCGGCGCTGGAGGTGGGAGCTGCTCGGCTGGCTGCTAATGAAGCGTGCTGTGGTGTCTGCCACACGCAGGGGGATTTCGTAAGCTTGGCACCTGTTCCAGATGAATGCAGTTGATGGCATGGGCTGGAAATGTGTCTATCCTCAGCCCAGCTTGAAATGTCTGAGGATTATCTCTGTAAATCACGGGTTCTCGCAAGTGCAGTGAGCAAAGCTCAACTGGGTCCAGGTGTTCTGCAGATTTAGAGAAAACCTCGACTTTCAGGCCGTGTATTTGCTGCCATGAGCACCAAGCCGAGGCCAGTAAACCTTCTGAGGGGCTGACTGCCATACCTCTGTAAAGAATTAGAGAAGCAGGATTTAGGTCTTTTAAAACAGCAGAAAAAGCTTTTATTCATAAACAAGGTTTGTTCTAAGGGAATTGCAGAAGGTTCCTAAAAAGCTCTCACGGATGCCTGGTCAAGCTGTGACAGGTATAAATCATACTAAACTGAGTTAATTTGTCAGGTACAGCAGACGTGGCTTTTGCCTTAACTTTTTCCTCAACCTCACCAAATCCCTGCCTGATTCAACCTGAAATCTTTCAGACTATTTTATTTTAAAAACTCATTTGGGGGTCAGGTTTTTTTCTGGTTTAATTTGAACCAAGGCCTCCAACAAATTGCTTCTCTTTCAGAAATCCTATTTTGCCTCTAAAATCCACAGGGACAGATGCATTAGGGGCTGTAGAACAACTTTCAGAGCTGAAGAGTGGCTGGTAAGCATTGTCCCTGCATGCCCAGTCACCCAGAGCTTAGGACACTTAATTGGACGGGTAATGGGGAGATCCCAGCTGCCCGAGCAGAGATTTGAAATAGGATCCAACAGAGTTGAAGAAAGCATCCTCACTCACGAGCTGCGACAGGTTTGGGTGAAATCTTTCCTGTTCATAGAGTTCATAAGGTATCAAGCGTTTCACTATTAATTAGAGCGAGAACAATGACACTCAGAGTTGTTAATTATTTTAAATAATTAAATTGCTTAGAAATTTTATTTGTCTTGTTTTGGTGATTCTGTTAATTATCTGCTAACCATTGGGAGTGCAAAGAAGTCTGTCTTGTTGATGTGAGACTACGGTATGGATACCTTCTGCAGAACTGAGGCTCCTCATCCGGAAGCAGACACCCCAGTTTCAACATACAGCCAGTGGAAAGACAGCCTTAGCAGCCCTTTCCAGGAGCCCAGGGCAACTGCTCACCTAATTTGCATGCTTGAAATTAGCTGTGGGGAAATTCAGACCTTCTTGCAAGACAGTGGCATTTTGCTCAGGTGCTGCACCGTGATCTGCTGTTGCCTGGATGCTGAGAAAATGATGCTGCAGTGGGGTCACAGCCTCACTCCTCAATGTCATGAGACGCCTGCTCACAAGTTCCTCCTGCTGATCGCTTAAAAACATTACAGGCTAGAAAGTGGCAAGATTGTGACTGAAAAGCTGATTATGCCTTAAAGCCATCACAGGATGAGTTAGTGGAGTTTAATTCTTCAGCCCTTTGACAAAGCTCTGCAGGATGTTCAACTGTCGTGAGTGTTCCGGCCAGGGAGTGTCCTGACACTTAAAAATAAATTGGCAAAGGTTGGGAGGTTTGCTGTGGAACAGGACCAAGACATTTGAACTGAAATCTCAGCTCAAACAGTCAAACTAAGCCTCTTGACTGTGCTAAACAGGAATATCACTTTATTTTATGAGAATTCTGGGTTCACTGCTCTGTGTTGTGGCCCAGGAAGGATGCTGTGAGGAGGAGAGAAAATTACACAATTTTTTTTTTTTTTTTTTTTTACGAAACTCAAGCAATGGTTCTTCTCTGACCCACGTTTGGGGTAAGGGGGGTTCTCACAGCCCAGTCAACCCCAGAGGGAAGGGGTGCTCCAGGGGCACCAGGAGCAGATGGTGGGTGCCCATCCAAGCACCCAGCCTGTCAGGACTGGCAGAGCCACCAGCCTGTGTCCACACACTCGATGGGGATGAGTTACCCCAGTGGTAACAACCCATTTGGATCTGGGAGACCTCCTGTCTTCCCAGCTCGTCCTCCTGCCTCCCAGCAATTCCCACAGCCTGCCAGCACCTGCATACCCATCCCTGCCTGCCCGGGGGCCCTCGCAGCCCCCAGCCCTTCCCTGGGGGAGCCAGGTGCTCGTGGCAGCCGTGCCGCTCATTCCTGCCGAGCCTCCCCGGCTCTCTGTTTTCCTTGGTGAGCACTGCTCACATCTCCATGATTGATTGTGTTTGAGTTTGATCCTGGAGTGTCTTGGGATGTTTGCACGAGAGGTGCTACATAAGCATAATTTGGGCTGTATTTTCTTTGCCTAATGGGAGCTTAAGCTTGAAGTTAAGATAGTTTTGGCCCTTTGCTGAGACACTGTCCATCAGCCTCAGCGCTTTGAGCTCCGCAGCCTTCTCTATTCACTGCTGGCTTAGGAAAAGAGATTAAAAAAATAATATCGTGCTTTGTTCCCTTGTGTCAGTGATGCCTTTGAAATGCAGCCCAGGGTGGAGGCGTAGCAGCCTTTCTCTCACGCTGGCCTGGATCTTTGCTGCCTGTCTCTGATGGGAAGGGATGCTCTTCCTACAAGCCCCAGACTTGCCATCGGTCCAGGCAGAACCAAGGCTGACCTGTGAGGGGATGATGCGTTGTTTACAGTGGAGACGCTGAGCTGGGAAACAGAAGGGAGACGCTGGTAACTCACCACCTGTGTGGCTGCCCAAATAAATGGGAAAGGTCTTTCCCTGTCCTGAAACCCCAGGAATTTTAGAAAAAGGTGTGGAAATTAACCCCAGGGAATTTAGACAGACTGAACCCGGCCGGACCCAGCCTGAAAACCTCTGCAGGTCGCACATTTTCCCCCCAACTCTCCTCAAGTGAATAGGAAGGGTATGATCTGAGCCGTAGGGAATTTGCAGCATGTTTGGTGGTTACATCCAAAGATCAAAATATTTTGGTATATGGGGCAAAGCATAAGAAAGAACCAATTCAGTTTTCAGTGGTGCAAACTTTATTAATGCTAAAAATTAATACATCTTGCTACAAAATATTTACATTTCTTGTTTGGCATAAACCAGATCACAGCAGAGCAGACTAATGACAGGGTTTGATTTACAGGAGAGAATGGTCTTGTGACAAGCATGAGGAGCTGAGTTTAATTTGTGGCTCTGACAAACTCCTTCCCCAGCCGCAGGCCCTTAGAATCTGTATCCCCACACCCTGAGCAGAATACGGGAGAGATTCTGTTCTTCTTCTTCCTAAATGTCTTTCAGAGAAAATGGTGAGGTTGCAGAGGGCTGTGATAATGGTCTGAAGATCTTAAAAATAAGCAGAGTTCACAAAGACGTAAAATAGCTACTCTGTCTAGAACAGAGATCAAGGAGCCCATTAGCAGATGAAGTGGGAATAAGATTACATGTGAAAAAATATGTAATTCATGGGATTAAGCGTACATGTACTTGGGCATAAAATGGTCCTAATTACTCATGTTTATCTCTAATTGCCTGACTTCCTTGAGCAGCCGTGGTGGCTCCACTTGCAGCTCCTTGATGAAATACTCCCGTTCTTTTTCCACAGCGTATAATTCACACCTTCCATGTTTGCCAAAGAACCTCCCCACACCTGTGCATTTGAATTAATTTGATTCTCGATGTGTTGTCTTTCGGGGTAGCTGCTGAGAAGTTTCTCCCTGTAGGCTGAGTGGGCAGTGCTCTCCCAGCAGCAGTTACTGGGAATTAACTCCTGCCCAGACCAATTAACCTTCCTGTTAGCCGTGCACTAAAAGCATTATTTGTTGTTCCCATTTATTCCCTTTCTATAAGGATTATCAAGCATAGATTAAAGATCACACAAAACTCAATGACAATTTTCACGAAACCATTTGCTGGGTGGCCCTTGAGCCACTGTACCAAAGCATTGCTCTTTTTTTTTATTTTTAGATCAAGAAACTAACGTTTATTGCAACTGATCAAATATGGGAAGGAAATGGTCTGTGCTCATTAATTCAAATTCAGAAATATGAACTTTTCAAACTTCCCTGGTGCATTTTTAGCTCATATATTTGCAGGAAAGAATCAGAGTGTAAAATTTGGAAGTGACTTTGTGTTGATTAGCTGCAGGACCACAGTTCACAGTCCTGGTTTCTTGACTGGATACCAGGTACAGCCAGCCACAAAACATGAGCTATTTTAGTCCAATATATAATTACAAATATTGAAGCATAAATCTAAAATATATACATGCATAATATTTAATCTGTGCTTTACTGGCTTGGATAATGATAAAAGTGTTGGCTGGAAATGTGATTTGGGTTTTTCCTGACCACAATGACCATTGAAACGCTCTGCAGATAAAAAAATAATAATTACAAAGATGTTCAAAGGGTGTGCTGAAGAGCCAGTGCACTCAGTTCTGTCACAGGCCTAATTTGGATTCCCAATATTACAAATTATTGTTTTTAAAAGTTATTTGTTCAGTTTTTTTACCTATGCATTCCCTGTGTTCAGTGAGCTCAACATCTCCACTAACCCTGCCACGCTCTTTCACCACAGGGCTGCCCCACATCTCAGCCTTTGGAAGGAGAAACCAGGATGCCCCAGGCCATGGAATTTATTGGCGTGGTCATCAGCCATGGGTGGCATCTGAAAGACAAGACAGGCAGAAAGGCACTGAGGGGAGAGGATGTGTCAGTGTGAGGGTGCTGAGCAATGCCCAGGTCAGCCATCCCCAGGGCTAGGGCAGGGAAGGGATAAATTTGCCTCAAGAAGAAGCCCAGAGCTGTTCTGGTGCCCAGTCTCCATTTTTTTTCACTTTTTCCTATCCAGGACTCTTCCCTTTATCATCTGCAGGAGTTTTGGAGCCCCGGGAACAGAAGAACTGCTGGGGTTAAGTGCTCCCAAACATCAGACTAAGCCTGAGGTGTCTCTTCTTGAGCTTCTGTACCTTCTCCAAGGCATCTCATGGCATTTTACTGTCAGGCACGAGAGGCTGGCAGGACCATTGCTGGTTCATTACGTCTGGCCCAGTTTTTCAGTGCGAGGTGGCCCAGACTGGCTGCTCTTAGCTTTTGCCAAGGAAGCACATCCCAGGCTGCTGGGCACACAGCATCTCCCGAAATACAGCAACTCAGCCTGCACCTTACCAAGTGGAAGGAAGGTGTGGAGGGTGGTCCATAGTGCACAGAGAGCAGCCCCTGTCACCAACAGCCCGAGGAGGAGGAGGCAGGTGATGAATGCTGTGCTCCTCCTGCCTAGACTCTACCTGTTCTGAGAATAAACAACATTTTTTTTCCTCCTCTAGCTTTAATTCTGGTGAAAAATAAAATTAAAGCCAAATCCTAGTGCTTTAGTTAAATCAGAGCATTTACCAACTTCACTTAAAGAAACAAGATTCTTTTCACAAGTGTTTATTTGTACAGTTCAAACAAGATTTTTTTTTTAAAATACAAGCCCACCACAGATGTGCGACTCAGCCCATTCTCTGTTGACACCACTCAGAGGTTAGGAACAAAAATACATGAGTAGCACCTTCTGCCTCTTTGCTGGAACAAGGCCTTTCTTTGGGCTGATTATTTAATGTAGGCCCCAAGCAATTGGCAAAGCAGATCTTGCTCTGGGGTGGGAAGATGCGCAGGACCCTGTGAGGTGATGGAAAATGCCAGGACTGCACCTGGTGCCCAAGGAGGAGGATGGGGGATGCAGTTTCCCTCCTCGTAGAGCAGAGGTTTTGCACGCTGGGGAGAGCTCGCTCCTCCCAAGACGTCAGCGCTGCTGGGGCTTTGAACTGCACTTCAAAGCTGGGGCTGGAGCGAGGTTTCTGTAAACCCAGAGAAACAGGTAAATATTTGTCAGAGTCAATTAACCCCCCTCATCACCTCAACGGTCATCTGTGCGAGACGGCTGGAGGGGTTTCAGCAGGCACAGAGGGGAGCCTTGTTGATTTACTGAACCACTTCAGGAGCTGGGCAGACACAAAACACTGCGGCGAGGAGCCCCGGAGGCCTCCCCCTCAGCACGGTCCATGAACTCCTGCAGACACCTCATCCTTTCCATCAGTGGAGCAGGCAGAGGGGAAAATCCTTTTCTTGTCTGGGGAGAAGACCAGTCCTGCTCCCAGCCCTGCTGCTGTAGCTTTATAAGCACTTCATTCACGCTGGTTGCTCCAGATGGGCATCAGCTGCTCACAGAGCACATTGTATCTCCCACCTGCTGCTGCAGGTTTAACCATGAACGTTGTGAGTCACCTGTTCCAGGAGACACACCATCATATAACTCTTCCATGAATTTATCAAGTTCTAGCTTCTGACGTGCCACCAACCCATTACAGGGGGACCTAGGGTGTTTGTTTTTGAGAGAGGACTTTGCTGGACCACTCTGTCCATGATGTCTGTACTGCAGCAGCCGGTGGAGGGGGAAATGCAGACACCCAGCCACCAAATCACCCACCAAAGCTCCCAGCCTCCCTCTTGCTTATCAGCACAGCATGAAAATGCAGCTTAAATAAGAAAAAGGGAAGGGGAAAAGTAGAAACAGCTGAGCACCAGATGAGATGAACGCAGATGGATGAGGCTAGGCTAATTCCTCACCCCCTGACCCAGCACCCTCACTGCTCGGACACGGCCCCTGGGGCAATGCCACCCTCCCTTTCTCTCGGCCAGGAACCCTCAGCTGGATGTTAAAAACACAAAATGAAGTGCAGAGGCTGTAACGGGGTCCAGCTGGGAATATGCAAAGCCCCTGAGGGTGTTTTTGTGGGACACGGGCTGGGAAGATGCTGGGGGAGGCTCTGGGGTGCCCCCCTCCCAGTGCTGGGGTACCGTACTCGCACAGGGCTCTCTCCATCCCTGGTTTCCGGGCAGGGGAAGCACAGCAGGGGCCCGACCGCCCCGGCAGGCTCCGCTCAGCAGCAGCACAAGGGCAGCAGCCGGGGCAGAACCGCGCCCGCCTGTGCCGGGGAAGCGGAGCCGGGCGAGTCAGTGCCAAAGGCAACAGCTGGCTCGGTGAGCTCCGTGTTTGCTGTCCGAGATGTTGGCCCCGGGCCCGACGGGCTCTGTCCTTCCTTCACCGAGCACCTCCCTCCGACCTGCCAGGCACCCCTGCGGGGGCTGGCACCAGCACATCTGCTGGCACCGTGAAGGCTGGATTGTAGCAGCCTGTGCAGGATGGTTCGGTCCTGCAGCAGGCGAGGAAGGTCAGACAGCACGAACCTTATCAGCCCTGGTCCTCACGGGCCACCAGAGGCGCGGGTCCCTGTGGGACGTGTGCTGCCGGCACTGGGGTGTGCCCAGCTCCGCTGCTCTTTCCTCCCCGTTGCTCGTGGCACACAGGCAAGGTCAGACTGACGTGGATGTGCCAGCGCAAGCCACTGCCAGGCCTCTGTGTCACGGGGTGGGCACAGCCTGAGTGATGGACAGAGATGCCGGTGAGCTGCAGGGATCCCCCATTCCGCTCCGTCTGTCCTTCAAAGGCTGGACACAGGGACAGTGGAGCTGCCAGCACTCAGACCAACCTCAGAGCAGTTGTCTTCAGACGAGGTGTCCCACTTCCAGGATTTCCTGGGACTCACATGTCAGCATGTCCTCTGGTCAGGGAGGAAAGGCCCCGAGAAGTGTGTCTCTCTTCTGAGAGAGATGTAGAGAGAATCGCTCCCATTTTGGGTGTGTTCAGAGCATCCCAGGAGTCTCAATTTCTGCTTTTCCAGATTTTTTCCAGCTTTGAGCAAAGTGGTTCTTGCAAACTTCTCAGCCTCCATGGCTGAACCTGGGAAATTCTATGTCTAGGCAGAGAGAAATCTGGTGGCTTGGATCCAGCCATCTGCACGTGGGAAAGCTTGGAAGTCCCATGAGAAAAGGGAGAGTTCTTGGCAAAGATTCACAATACATCTTTATGGGAGAGTGGAGGGGAAATACAAAATGTCCATCAAACTTCTCACTTTCTGTAGGCAGAAGTCAGGGAGCCCCAAGATATGCAGGTACAGCAAGAGATTTTAGAAGTGAGGAAAAGTACCAGAGGCTTCTTTCAGCTTCAATGCCAGGAACTGGCAAAGGTCGCAGAAATCCTGCACAGTCCTGCCCTGCTCACCTGGAAGGGCAGGACTGGCTCTGGATGCAGGACAGGTCACAGGCATCCCTTCAGAGCCCTCAGGTAGATGTCATCAATCAAAATGGGAGAGGTTGGGCAGAGAAATACGTATGGGAAGTGGTTTGCTCAGTGTCACTCAAGGAGATCAAAAGCTTCCAGGTTTCACCCCCGTCTCACCTGTCAGGTGCTCGCTCTGCTTCAGCACTGCTGGAGAGAGCTGAGCTGCTGCTGTTTCCCAGCCTTGTGAAGAACTGTTAATGCACTCAGAGCCTCTGTCGGCACGTCCTTCCTGCCCAAAGCCCCTCCATCGCCTCCGGATGCCCCTGAGAGCTCCTGTGCTCCGTCTTTCCTTCTGCACCACCTTCCTGCGCTCACCAGAGCCTGCTTTTAAATCCCCCAGGCTCTGAATGATCATCACCCACCTAACCTGCATCCTACTCCCAGCTGGACATGCCCCAGGCAGACCCGGGGGAGAAGTTACACCCATCCCAACACCCCACGGCATGAAAAAACGCTGCAAACATCGCCCTCTTCCTTCAGAGCCAGGGAGGAAAAGCAGCATCTCTTTTAGCCCCGCTGTCATTTAATCTGAGCCAAACAAACAAACACTGGCAGGGCTTTCCTACAGCAAAAACATTTTTCACCTGGAGACAATGAACCTTGCACTGGTGGGGTGGTCAGAGGGTGTTTGCTGGTGCCCCAGTGGAGGTCTGGGCATGTGACCAGTGGGGCCACCCCAAGAAGAGGAGCAAATGGAACAAGACCTCCCTGTGCAGCCACGAAAAACCTGCCTATGAATCAGTGCCAGGTGCTCAGTTTCTATCTTAATTTTGGTCTTCGAAAAAAAGGGAACAGAATGAATGCACAGGGGCTGCAGTCAAGCTGTGGCACACCCCCGTCCCAGCAAGAAAATTACATGGTGAGGCTGCCAGGGTGTCCTTACTTCGCTTTGCTGGGTCTGGGCTTTTCGAGGCTGGGATCCATTAGCCCCCACCCAGCAGCTGATCCAGCTCTTTGCTGGAGCCACAGCACTCCCAGCCATTACACAGGTAGCACTTACTGTGTCAGGTGATGAGGAAAGACATGATCTCAGCTCACCCCAGATGATGAATTTTGTGCAGGCTGCTGAGATGGGAAATTCCCACCAGGGCTGCTGGGTGTGAGCGATGGGTTTTCTACCCCTGAGCCTAGAAAACAGTCATGTGGAGAGCAGGCAGCAGCACAGCAAACCCCACCAGCACCATGTTTCCAGGGCTGTTGGTTCTGACACGTGTCCGTGGGCACAGCTGGATGTGGGCTGCACCTGCAGTGGGTGTGCAGTGGGGTGATGGGCACAGCACTGCTGTGGGGCAGGGGGTCCCTGGTTGCAGCTGGTGAGGAGGTCACAGCTGATGTTCAGCTCCAAGGTTTGGCTCTACCTCGGTCTCAGCTGACTCGTGGTGTGATGGGTCCCTCTTCCCACTGAGCTGAGAGTTTCTTCTCACCTTGGCAGTGTGCAGTGAGACCATCACACACCCACAGTGCCAGGCTAAACAACAGTTAGTTAGCAAGCAGCAAATTAACTATCTTCCAAATTGTGCTGAGAGGAGCTTCCGTGTTATTTAAGTGAACTTCTAAACTTAGCCCAGTTACTGTAAAAAAATACCTTTGCGAGCAACTACTGTCCGCAGAAATTGACTTCAGAGATGTTTATTTCTAGAGCTGGTGGAAAAATTTCTCACCTTTCAAAGGTTCCAAATATATCTTGGTGCTGGCTGGAGCCATTGGCCTTCAGAGTTTCCTCGCAGGCAGTCCCAGGCTGATGGTGGGACCACAGCTCTGACAGTGCCACAGGTGTTGTGGGGAGAGGTGGGGGGCTGAAACCCACCTCTTCACCAAGGAGTTCGTGGAGGATCATGTCAGCCTTGAGGGACACCTTAGTTAATACCCCAAAACAAGTGGTTTTTACTGCAGGACTCAAAAGCACTAGTCCTGGCCAGTTGCACCACTAAAAGGAGCTAATTGCAGTGCCCAGGTCACTTTTGGAGAGGGGTCAGGAGCCAGACTGAGGGCAAGGCTGCTCTGTGCTGCCCTGCTGAGCCCAGCCTGGGTGGTCAGAACCACACGTGCAAGCCCCTGCCCACACTCTCGACTGCTGGCTCCCTACACCATCACTATATATAAAATGGGAACAGTTTTTTTCACCTTAGCAAATACACAAGCAAAAAATGTGGGTTATGAGAGGACATTGCACCTGAAGCAGAGGCGTGTGCTGGGCATCGTATGAAAGGCTCCAGGAGAACCCTGTCCCTGTTGATGGTCACCTCTTCTGTGTGAGATTTGACTTTTCCAGTAGCTCTTCCTCTCAGATTCAGCTTAGCTCAGAAAGGGAGCTTCCTAAACAGCTTCCTTCAGCTTCCTAAATAGGAAGAAGGAAGACTTTGGAGTCCTCAGACTTCGGAGTCCTCAGACTTCATGACTGATCTCAAAGGAACATCTTCTCAACGGGTGTTTCACTCCTGGGAGATCACAACGGAACGTACAGGAGCTCAGCCTGCGTTTATTCGAGTCACAAGATGTGGAGATCAAATCTTCCAACCTCCAAGTCAGACGGAAGATCTCCCTTCATGATGCGTTAAGAGGAACTGAACTCTGGGTGTGCTGGACCTCTACAGGGCTCCAGAAATGCAAAAATCCATCAAAAGCCCCATTTTCCTTCCCTGCCAGGGTGGGCACCAAGGTAGCTGGAGCTCTTGTTGATGTTTTGGGCTGGGACTGGGGAAAGGAACATCTTTCAGCCAAGATGGAAAATGAGCTTTTCTGTCAGTTGATAGGAGGGGAATATTTGACTTGAGCAACAGAGTTTGTGCATTGCCTGGGGAAAGTTTTGTTCAGACAGGACCTTGGTTTCATTTTATTTTACCCCAGTAAAGAGAAGGCTCCTGCTGTGGAAATCCACATCAACCTGCTCCAGGCTTCAGGACACTCAGGGACCACAGCAGATCCTGACCCTCAGCAAAGGGCAAAGCCCTGCTCAGTCCTATATGGGCTCATGTCACCGTCTTCCACCTTGGAATGTGGGTGATGGGTGATGCCCAAAGCCAACAGATGGGAGAAATAAACACGACAGAGAAATCCTGCAAGTCCCATTATGTCTTATTCTGGAGCGAGCTGCTGTCTGTTGGTCATAAAAGCATCAGAGGGCGTCTCTGCCAAGAGAATGCTTGAACCCAGTGATTTATCTTTTTTCTTCCCCCCGATGCTCATTAAAATGGGAATTTGCCGGCTGCTGCTGTATCCAGCTGAATGCGTGTGCTTCTTGGCTCCCAACAAGGTCCTCGCTGCAGATACCGTGTGCTTTGGCAGCCGGGCCAGTCTGGGCTGCAGGATATTACGCCTGGCAGGGACACAAACCCCTTCCAGTTCCTGGAATTTGGATTGTCTCGCGGAGTGCTGATTAAGCAGTGCTTTCAATCTGCACCCAAGACAAAACCCTCGCCTTGCCTCCACGCAGAGGCTCAGCTGCTGCGTGGCAGAGGGAGCTGAGGTGGGTTCACTCTCCCCGAGTCCCAGGGAGACGAAAACTCAAAAAAAAAAAATCCCAAATTAAAAGCTTTGCAGCTCACAGTGCTGGATGAACATTTGCCGCTCAGGGCTCTGTCTTTTGTGAAATAATAGATCATTAAAAACCACTCTCTCCGCAACACAGCCCCAGTGCCCTTCCTACCTCAGTGTGCACTTGGCAGCAGCTGCACCTCCCAGCCTGCCCAGTTGAGATCACTGCTGCATGTCCCCATCTGCCTTTTTAATCTGCTGGGAATGAAACTGCCTTTACCAGCCTCGCTAATGACAGAAGCGCTGCCCTGCCGCTGGCCCCCGGAGCTGACACTCCTGTCTCCATAGATGAACATGAAATAGGGGTGCCTGCAGGACTGGCAAAGTGGGGATGGCACTTTGCCCAGCACCTGCGGAGAGGTGGCTGGTGTTTTGGGGTGGTCTGGTGCTGGAAGGTGAAGCTGAGCTGGTTAGACCCCTACAACAGGCAGCCCGGAAAGTCAGAGGGCTCTGGGAGCCACCCTGACGCCCTGGCATGCCCAGTGCCATCCACAGCACAGCACAGCCCCCCACAGGATACCAGCCCTGCTGGTTCATGGGGTGCTGCTGCTCTCTGCACTGAGAGATCCCCTCCTGCAGTGCTGCAGAGGGGCCAGAGATGCCTCAGCTGCATTTTCCCTGTCTCCTCGCTGGCACAACCATCATCCCGCCTGCTGGGTGGAGAGTGGATAGAAATACCCCTCTGGCACATGTCTCAGCAGCTCCCCAGGGCCCACAGCATCTTGAGTTGCTTTATGAGAGAGAGGATGCCAGGAAAAATACACAAAGGGGTCTCTTTCGTCAGAGGCTCCCAGCAGGGTGAGGCTGTACTGATACAGCACAGCGGCTCAGCACCTGGGCGTTATTCCTGCTCCGTGCTCAGGTCTGCGCCTCCCTGAGCTCCTGGTCAGCTTCTGCTGCACAGCAGGTCTCTGGGGCAGCTGGGTGCAGCCAGCCAGGCTCTGGGACATGCTGTCCGTCCCTGCACAGGCAGGTCTGGGATCCTCAGTTCTTGTCCCAGGCAAAGCTGCGGGGATGAGAAGCAGTGACCTGCTGCCGCTGTGGGACTGCCTTCTCCTCCCTGCACTCCATCTCTGTGCCGCTTGCCAGCTCAGGAGTGGGAGTTTGTCCTTGCTGCTCCTCTTCATGCAACTGAAGAGCCAAATCCGGGCTCCAAACCCACCTGTGGTGAACCCAGACCTGGTGAGGCACAGGGGGACCAGCACCTTGCTTACCTGGGGCACTGTACCATGGGGGGATGACAACAGCGAGCCCTGCTGCAGTTCACACATGGCCACCTGTGTTGGGTCTGAGCACGGTGGGAGGAAGATGTGACAGGCATTGCAAGCAGCCCCTGCAGCTGGCAAGGTGTCTCTGTGACCTGCAATAACTCAGTTGTCCCCTGGCATCGTGACTGTGTGGGATGTTGTAGGGAAACACACTTGATGCTGCAGGATATGGCTTTCAGATGCTACAGCCATTTCCCCTCCCTGGGGACAGACACATGGACACAGCAGAGGGAGCACAGCCCACTGTTCTCCCCTGAGATAACCCTGGTTGGGCACTGCCAGCCCAGGTCGGTGCTGGGGCCATGGGCAGAGTCCCTGTGGGCTCTGACAAGCCCCAGTCCTTGGGTTACACACAGGTGGCAGTGCCCAGCCCAGCAAGTGGCTTCATCTCGAACGGGGAGAGCTGCTGGCCCAGGGACACGTGTGGCCACCAGGTCCCCTCCCAGCCACCCCATAAAGGGACATCTCTGCCATCTGCTCAGCTTGCACCGAAGTGGGGTGACCCTGGAGCTCCTGGCGAGTGCCAGCTGCCTTAACAGGGCAAAACCCCCTCTCGGACCTGGATTCACTTCTCTATCCACTGCTGCCAGCAGGATCCCAGCTAGGGGACGAACAGGAAAGAGATGACTTTGGCAATCTCTCCCTGCAGGTAGCCTGAACAAATCCCCAGCCAGCAGCGAGGAGCAGCCCCTCTGCCCGCCGAGGCATCGAGCCGTGCTCTGCTCGCTCCCCCCGGGCCCGCGCGGGGCTCCGTGTGCCTGCGTGAGCCTGTGTGCGCGGAGGCATCCACCAGCCTATAAATCTCCTGGCAGGGCTCTTTCCAAACTTCAGGACGTTCCCCGGGGGAAGAGTTAAGATGCAGCTTGTGCGTCAGCGGCCGCAGCGGGCTGCCCGCCGGGGCTGAGCCGAACCTCCCGCATCTGCCCCAGCAGGTTGTTCCCGGAGGTCGGTCCCGATCCCACCGGCTGCCGCCGCCGCCGGGCTCCGCTGCTCCTGGCTCCGTGCTCACGGTACGTAGGCGCGGGAACATCCTCCCGCTGCTCCGGGAAGGGCTGGCAGGGATGCTAGGAGGTGCATCGGCTGACGGATGAGGGGATATTCCAGCGTTTTCTTTTTTTAAAAAAATAAAACACTCCGCTTTTGCAGTGGCTGTTTCTCTTTTCCCGAGTGTAAAGAGTCGTTGGGATTTCTCGACAGTGCTTTTAAGTCTCGCCGTGTGTTTCTTTATCTGTGTGAGATTTCTGTTTGTGCTAGGGATTTATTCAACGCACCAAACTCCTGGGAAGTTACAGGGCAGGCGGCTGCACTGACTCTCAGCAGGCTCCTAAATATCCCCTGTGCCACAGGTACGTGCCGTAAGTGAAAAAATGCGGGAGACTTTCTACTGATTTTATCTTTTTTTTTAAACAAACAAGAAAACCAATTCCCCAGGCATCTCCCTGACAGTCCTGAGGAATATGTGCTGATAAATAAGGTCATTAAAGAGATTAATTTAAATATTTACTTTGAAAAGGGAAAAGAAAAAGAAAACTGGTTTCCACCGTATTTTGGGAAGTGGTGCTTGCATGGTGTTTGCAATCCTGAGTGGTGCCTGTGTTGTTTTCTCTCCTAGATCTGCACACCAGCGGCAGGGACTGGCAATCCCCCTTATCCTTGCTTAACTCCGTGCAGGAGCAGAAAGCTGCCAGCAGATCCCACCGGGCGGGCTGGCATGGCTGTGCTCCACTTGCACCTGTACCTCACGGCCTTGGGCTGCTGGGTGACACAGCTGTCCAGCTCCTTCCTGCTGCCCAATGCCACCGAGCTGCTGTCCCCCCCGGAGGGCACGGCCGCGGGCCTGCTGTGGGGCGAGGGGGTCCCCCGGAGCCGGCGGAAGCGATACCTCTCTCCCCACGACATGAGTGTGATTCTGGACTACCACAACCAAGTGCGGGCACAGGTGTCCCCACCCGCTGCCAATATGGAGTATATGGTGAGTTGGGCTCTGGCAGGGCAGGTTTGGGTCCACAGCTCACCCGTGATGTAGAAACCCCAGCCTAGTAGGGATGTGAGGGTGCTGGCCTGATTCCTGGCTGAACATGTGCCCTGGGGGATGTTTTATGTCCCAGGGGCACAGCAGACCCATGCTGCCTCTGTGCAGGAGGGATGGAGTCCCAGCACAGAGATGTTAGCCCGTGAGGGCAGATTTAGGATCTGTGGGCCTGTGTCTGGGACATCTGGGAGCTTGCTGGCTGTGGGATGGCAGGATCCAGCCAGCTGAGCTGCACGAGGGGAAGGGACGTGGCTACAAGCATGAAAAGCTCAGGTCCCAACCCAAAGCCCAGGTAGAAGCCTCTCCCCTAACTGCATCTGTGAGGGATGATCCCATCACAGTGCCCAGGGTCCCTTCTGAGTGTTGCAAGTGGTGCCAGCTCCCAGGAGAAGAAATGTGCAGGAGTGAGTCAAAGAGGGGCTGTGCAGCCTTGACAGGTTGGGCACCTCCAGGCAAGGGTCGCCATGGGCAGAGCTTTCCCCAGGTTCTGTCCACCCTTCTTGGAGCTCCTAACCCAGCCCTAAAGGGCCTCCAAGAGGAGGGATTTCCAGCCTAAACAGGGTGGGACCCTCAGGGCAGGAGGTGCCACGTGCTGCTCCGCTCCCAGGAAGGAGACCAGAGCTCTGAGGGAGCAGCTGGGTGGTCCCTGGATGTGGTTTGGGAGAAGCACACAGCAGCCCAGCTTGCTGGGTACCAGAGCAGGTCAGACGTGCCCGGGAGCATCCTGCACCGCTTCTTGCTTGGCCTAAATTCCTGCCTTCCAAAATAACTCACACAGGCATCTCCCCAAAGGCGTTCAGGATGGGTGAGGGAGCTTTAAATAATGCATGAAGGAAGCAGCTGCGCTCACCGGTCAGTCTGTGGCCAGGGCTGCGCTGAGGGCTGGGACAGCTGTGAGCTGCAGCAGCGGCACAGGGCTGCAGGGTTTCACCGCTGTGCTCAGCTCCACCTTGTGCAGGAGCTCATTCCCGGAGGGAATCACACACACAGGGCTTGCAGTGCTGCAGGGCATCCCTGCGCTGCTGTGCTGTGTGTCCAGGAGCTCTGGTGGCAGCTGGGGAGGTCCACTGCTCCTGGACATGCTGCTGTGCTTCCTTCCCCTGGGTGTTTTCTAGCCTGATGCACGGGTCATATTTTTTGGACACTCATGGGTGCTCAGAAAGCCCCCTGAGCACAAGGGAGCAGGTTTCTCCTCTTCCCACCTCTGGGAAGCCAGAACTCCTGCCTGCCCTTTTCCTTTCCCCTGGCCAGGTGTGGGATGAGCGGTTGGCCAGGGCAGCGGAGGCGTGGGCTGCGCGCTGCCTGTGGGACCACGGCCCCCCCGAGCTGATGAAGTACGTGGGACAGAACCTCTCCATCCAGTCGGGCAGGTGAGTGCCCTGCAGGCAGAGTGAGCTCCCGAGAAACCTCTGCACCCCGCAGTGCTGGAGGAGGAGCAGCAGCAGCTCCTCAGTCACGGAGCAGAGAGGCTCTGAGCTGGCATTGCGGGGAGTGAGATACACCTGAGAGGCACATCAGGGCCCCCAGGGTGGAGGAGGAGGGCCCAGCTCTTGCAGAAGGGTAAATACAGGAAAGCAGAGGTGCCTGCTGCTCCTTTGAGGAGTAGGCCATTACTCCCCTCCCTGCCAGGCACACGGACCAGGGGGATATGGGTCCTGGATCTCCTCCATGTGGCTGAGCGCTCACGTGCCTCTGGTCTTCTAGCCTTGAGCACAAGTGGGCTTGGCACAAGGATGTCATTTCCCCCTTTTTCCTGGAAATGCTTGGTCCCAACAAGCCCTGGCTGCAAACCATTTCTCTCCTCCGCTTCCTCAGTGTGGAGCTTTCCCTTCCTTTCCTTCTCCATGACCTCTGATGTGGAGGGGACCCACCTTACCTGTAGCACCGTTGCAGGTACCGCTCCGTCATGGACATGGTGAAATCCTGGCACCAGGAGAAGCAGCACTACTCCTTCCCCCACCCCCGCGAGTGCAACCCCCGCTGCCCCTCCAAATGCAGCGGCTCCGTCTGCAGCCACTACACGCAGGTGAGCGCCGCAGCCCCCCGGGATCCAGCTGCAAAGGGGGGCCTTGTGCAGCTCACAGCCCTTCTCCCAGAAGCAGCTGGGATCCAGGATCAAATCCTGGCAGCTGCCAGCTTCAGATCAGGCAGCGATCCTGGCAGCTGGCAGTGTGTCTGCTGGAGGGATGCAGGCGACGCCCTCCCACCCTGAGCCTTTCCAGCCTTTGGGCTGTTGTGGGAAGGTCCCATGGGCTCACAACACACTGAGGAGCAACTGGGACCTTCTGGCCAGTTGACAAGGAGGTTTCCATTGTTTTAAAGGCTTTTTCCCCCTCCTTTGGCCTTTTTCTCCTCACTGCACCTCTGGCAACTTAAAGGTGGTGAAGAGGAAAAAAAAAGCCGCTTTGTACTTTTGCCGAGCGTGAATCCTCTTCTCTGTGATGGAACAGCTTTATAGCTGTGTCCGGCTCCCTGGGAATGTGGCCCCTTCATCCCCTGGCACATCCCCAGACACCCTGGCCAGCACAAGGTGGAAAACTCCTCTGTTTCTCTGCCTGGTGGCAGAGCTGTGCCAACCCCTAGTTACCTCCTCTTCATGGCTCCTACCTTTACCTGAGCATCTGCATCCCCATGTGGCTCCTTCATGGGAATACTCAGGGATGCTCTCGGTTGCAAAAGGGCAATATGCAATTTTTATGGAAGAAATTCAACCTGTAGAGGTTTTAGGAGGAGCTTTTGTCTTTGCTTGACGTCCCTGAGTGCAGGCTAAGCTGCTGGCCATGATCCAGCGTGAGGTTTAGGAGCTAATTTGGGTAAATTGGAGCAGTGACCCAGACTCTGCTGCTCATGGATGTGAGCTTGGCAAGGCAATCCCTTGCAGGGCAGTGCAGGCTGCAGGCAGGAGAGGGAGAGCAAAAAGTCACCCTCTGGTAACAAAGCACAAATGCTGTGATGGGACAGCACCCAGCCAAAGAGACTGGGGCAGTTGGGATGCGATTCCCTGGTGGGACAGAGCCCTGCACTGGTGTCCCAGGGCAATCAGCTGCGGGATGTCTGGGTGGATGGACACCAACAGTATCTGTTCTCTGTCCTGGCACAGATGGTGTGGGCAACCTCGAGCCGCCTGGGCTGTGCCCTGGGCACCTGTGCCAACGTGAGGGTGTGGGGCAGCACGTGGCGTCACGCCATCCTCCTCGTCTGCAACTACGCCATCAAGTAAGTGACTGGGGGAGAGCTCCCCTGTGCCACCCTCCCTCCCCACGCCAGTGTCAGCAGCGAGCTGATGATGCTCAGAGGTGATGCCCTCCTCTCTTTTTAGGGGCAACTGGCTGGGAGAAGCGCCCTACAAGGTGGGGCGGCCGTGCTCAGCCTGTCCCCCCACCTACGGCGGGGGCTGCTCCAACAACATGTGCTTCAGCGGAGTCAAATCCAACCAAGTCAGCTGGTTCTAGGGCTGCGGCCCCAGGAGGAGCCCTGGGAATGGAGATGGGGTGAACAAGAATTATTTATAACACTGACCGCCCCCGGCAGCCTGGCTGTCCAACCTGCTTCATCCCTAGTGCTGCGTAGGAAACTGCTTTTCTAACACACCTCTCCAGCAGCGTTGTCTGGCTGCTTCCCGCTTTGGGGGAACTAGGGACAGTTCAGGTCCCTGTTTTCTGAAATAGGGATGGTTTAGGGGTGCACGGAGGGAGTGGGGCTGGCTGGCCTGGTCCGTGCTCTGCAGACTCGGGGGGCTTTCCCCACTGCCCCCCCTGGTGCTAAGGTGTAAGTGAATACCAAGATGTTCCCCTCGTGGTGAGCAGCTGGAGAAGTGGGGAGCCCCGAGCATGCTCCTGCTTCACGGCAGCCCCTCTGACCAAGGGGCCCCCAGCTCTGAGCCCCCCAATAAAGCAGCCTGGAGACCCCCATGCTTGTGTTGGTCCTCCCTCACTCGCAGCCTCGAGCCTCGGGGTAACACCGAGCCAGTGCCTTTGCTCTGGTTTTGGGGATAAGCAGCAAAGGAGTGCAGAAGCCCTTGGTGGGGCCACGGGCTATGGGCACAGGAGATGCCTGGGCGCTTTGCTCCATCGTGTGGGAGAAGCCAGCACTGCTGGGACACGGGGCGATGATGAGGCTGAAGGGCCACAAACTCCCTGTCCCACCCAGGCTGTCCTACACGATCTCACTGCTCTACCTCGCCCCCAGTGCCACTGAACACCTCATTATCCACATCTCCTCCCTCTCTAGGACCTCTCAGCACTCAGCAAACTCAGGGATCCCTGAATTCCAAGACCTTGGATTTGAGCATCCAGCTGTGGATTCCTGTGCCCTCTGCATCCCGCAGCACTCTCCTCACTGCATGCTCCCTTGGGATGTGCTTTTCCATTCAGAGGAGCAGACAGCCCTAATTTTGCCCCCTCAGGGCTGCAGGGTTTCAATAGCTGAGGTGTTGGGGGGATCCTGAGACTGGCAGGGACCCCTCTGTGCCTCCTCCAGCCTGGCCTCTTCCTGAGATGTACAGGAGATATAAAAGGCTCTGTGCTGACGGATAATCACTTTTTCAGCTCCAGCTCTGCATTCCCCGTATGTTTGATGTCCTCTCAGCAACATTCCTTGCACGTGCCCCTGCTGGCCTAAGCACAGCCCCTGGCAGCCCCAGATCGCTCCTGTCATGGAGCCCCCAGTGGCACAGGGGCTTCCACAGCCTCATGGGGAGGCTGGGGAGCCCATCTGCACATCTGCCACCATGAGGTTCTGGGTGCCGCGGTCCCAGAGGGAGCACAGATATCCATAAGTGGCTGTGGCACCTTGTGAGTACCCGCAATTTGGGGAGCAGAGAGAGACAGAGAGGAGCTGCAAGCACCCTGTGCCCAGTTCCATGCTCAGGGTATTGCCCTGCATCCCACCACAGCATCCCCGCAGCTCCCCATCCCCAAGCAACCCCTCTTTGGCACCCAGCAGACAAGCCTTGACTCATGGCGGGGGCATTTTGCCCCTTGTGCCTCAGCCAGGCTCTGCCCTGCCCTTGCCAGTCCCCACACTTGTCCCACAGCAGCTGGCTCCCCATGCTGTGTTTGCCCTTCACTGTACACAGGCTCAGACCTGGTTTTCCCATCTTGGGTGGGCGATGGCACGAAACCCGGCAGCACCCGGGGCACGGCAGAGCTGGATCCGGCTGCCCCGACTTCCCGTGGCCACGGGTGAACCCCAGCCCCGCGGCTGCCCCGGCCTTGACACCATCTGGAAGCGGGAGCCCCAAAAGAGTCCAGTAAAAGCCGTGTTTGAGTTTGCTAGCTTGGCAGCAGTTACTATAGCTACAGCAACGGCACCTTGCAGATTGGTTTCCATAAGAGCTTGGTTACTATTTAACATCTCCACCCACATTAGCCCTGATTAAGCGAATCAATAAGATAACAGGAGAGGCAGGTTTCCTCGCCCTGCCTCTCCGCGCTCCCTCCTGCCTTCACCTAGTTCCTTAGTGAGAGACATTTTTATGTATTTATTTAGATTTCTTTTTTATTCCTCTACTTCCTCTGGTTTTCGCCCCAAGTCCCCATAGCAGTAGCCGGCGAGACATGGTCAATGTAAGCACCCAGCTAAGCGCTAAGATGGAGGCTCCATATGGTGAGTACAGCGTTCCCATCGCCCGCGCTGCCGGCCCGGCGTCGCTCGCGGGAAGCGGGGCTGGGAGCGGGCAGCAGCCCCCAGCCCCACGCCCCAGCCCCGCCGTGCTGCCCCACTGGCTCAGGCATCTGCAAAGGCTGGAGACGGAGGCAGGAGAAGGGTTCTGATTGATTTTGATATGATGTAAATCCATCTGTATGTGTGTTTTCTCTCTTTCGCTCTGCTTGACCCAAAGAGGAAGGCACGTGCCCGAGGGAGCAGAGCGGCCCCACGTGCTGGCAGAGGGGCTGCTGCTGCCGGGCTGGCAGCAGAAGTGGCAGCAGCTTAGAGGAGGTGACATGCTGCCCTAGGACACGCAGCCAGCCCCGACGCACAGGCTGCAGGTGGCCCGTGGCACGTCCGGGCTGCGTGAGTGGGCACAGCGGGCGCCTGCCAGCGCCGAGCTCCCGCCGAGGGCTGGCGTTACGGCTGGGCAGCTTTCCCAGCAGGGAGTGTAGTGCCGGGACAAACGGCAGCCTCCAGCCTCTGCGGGGCAGAGCATCAGGTGGCACAATGCTGCCTGGGCACCTGGCCGCAGCGAGATGCCCGCCAGGCCTGTGTCCGTGCTCCCGGCGTGGCACAGTGGGCACCAGCCCGGAGCAGCCCCGTGTTGTGCTCCTTGGCTGTGCCAGGTGCCAACTGCCAACAAACGCACAGGGGCACCGGGGGACAGGTGCCCCTGCCTGGGCTGACATCAGGGTCAGGATGGGGTCATCTGTGCCTGTGTTGCAGCATCCCCACACAGCTGGTTTGGTCCCGTGTGTTCTGGGAACCCCGGTTCCCTGGGCATGGCCAGGGTGTGGAGTGAGGTCCTAGGGGTATGGTAAAAGGTCCCCCTTCCCTTGGTCTCAGTTAAGAGGTTCTCCATCACATCCTCGTGGCTCTCCAGCACTTCCTTGTGGCTCTCCATCAGATCCTCATGGCTCTTCATCACTCTCAAGGGCTCTCCATCGCTTCCCCAGGCTTTCCATCACACCCCGTGGGGCTCTCCATCGTATTACCTTGCCTTTCCTCACTCTCTGTTTCACGTCCTGCTCCTCTTCCCTTTTACAAGCGTGCAGCCGCTGCCCAGCCCACCTTCCAGCTACCATGTGTGCAGACCCACGTCCCAGGAGGGCTTGTGGCACTCCCAGGCCACCTCCTAGCACTTTGCTCATGGCCTCTCTTTGGGTGGTTGCTTCCCTTGATCCAGGCCTGCAGCCTCCCATAGGTGTCACCTCCAGCCCTAACCCACCCCTGTGGTGGCATCCATGCTGCCTTGTGCCTCCCTGCCCCAGCCCCCAGCACTTCAGCACTCTGCAGATCGCTTTATTTCAGGTTACATCACCCCATGGTGAGCCACGGCCAAACATGGGGCTTATCAGCATTTCGGTGGGTCCATGGCCTATGGCAATGGAAATGTGCAGGAACTGTGTAGGATCTGCTGTAGTGTCACTGGGCTGGGGCTGGAGCAGGCAGCTGTGATCCAGCAGTTATGGAATGCTGAGTTTTAGCCTGCTTTTATCAGGTTGCTCATTTGTGCATCCCCAGCCTGCAGGAGCCAGGTCTCTGAAGGAGCTCTGTTCACTCCTGCCTCTGAGCGGCAGGAGCCAGCAGCAGGACAGGGCCTCACATAAAACTGGACTCAGATAAATTCCCAGTTTTTGGTCAGTACAGTGCAGGTAGTTGCTTTGTGTCCAGCTGGTGCTGCTCGGACAATGTGTGAGGAGCCATGTGGTGCAGGACACATGCAAGCGGGTGGAACAAAGGATTGATACCTCTGAGATGTGCAGAGGGTCGGATTCTGGACCGAGAACTGGCCCAGGAGTAGCCAGTGCTGAGCATCCTCCAGGCTGAAGCCCCTGCTGCCGCTGGGAGGTGGCTCGTGACCCACCCAGCTCACAGGGACTGACTCGCACCTCGTTTGCAGGAGAAGGGGAGGCTCAAGGGGTGTTCGCATCAGCCTGGCAGACACAGTGGTGCAGAGCGGCCGGGTCTGGCTGTCCCCACATCCAGGGTGCCTGCATCCAGCTTTGCCCCAGGGTGCAAAGCCAGCCTCATTTCTGCAGCGAGCAACTGGCTTTGCCTGACAGATGCAAGACAAGGAGCTGAACAAGGTCTTTACCCACTTAGGATGAAGTTATTCTGCTCACTTGCAGCTGGCTCTAATGTGAGCAGCCACTTGCCAGCCCTGGCACATCAGCGGCCTTAAACACAGGCAGGCAAATATTTCTGGCAGTAATTTTCTCCTCATTTTTAAAAAATTATTTTATTAATTTAATATTTTTATTGCTTTTTTTTTTAGTTTTTCTGTCTGAGAGTCAGTAACTGAGCCACGTGCTTGGGCAAGTGCAGGCAGAGCCGGGTGCTGTCGGGTGGATGGGGAGGAATCGCTGCCCATCCCATCCCACCTGCGGCCGCTCTCCCCATCTGCTCCCGTGGCCGAACAAAAGCAGGCTCTGGCCAGCACCCGCTGCAAGCCTGGGGCCAGGCAAGGGGGAGAGAGAAATAATAAGAATAAAAAAGCGAGATGGGCCTCCCAGACTAAAGTGAGAGGAAACTCAGTGTTGGCAGAAGGAGGGGAGTTCTCATAAATAAAACAGGTGAAAAAGTTATCCAAATAGAGGTGAGGAAGGGCTGGTGGGATGGGGGACTGGGCAGTGCCTGGCTTCCCTGGCAGCTCTGTGGGGCTGGGTTGGGGCTGGGCAGCAGAGTGGGCGCAGCAGCCGGGATGCACCATCCTGCAGATGGCAAAGTGGTGGCCAAACCCTTCCCAGGGTCACTGGGAAGTTTATTCCCTTGCAATTCCCACCAGTTTATTCCCCAGCCGTTCCCACCAGTGATGCCCTGGCAGCCAGCAGCTCCCAGCCCTCAGCAGGACAAGCCATGGAGCTGGCATGGCTGGTGGAAGCACACCAGGGTCCTGCAGAGGAGCCTTCAGCCTTGGAGGGGGTCACAGAGTTATTTTCAGTTTCTTTTGATAGATGGAAAGATTTTTCCCATTTTCCCTTTTCCCCGTCCATCTTAGGAGCTTCAGGATTTCAGCATCCATCTGAAGCCAGGGATATATTCTAATGGGGACGCTTGGCACTGGCATTCAGCCTCGGGACAGCGAGCAGGGCTGGCCCTCTCTTGTCAGTGGTGGCATCAGTAAGAGCAGAGAGTGGGGCATCCCCCCACTGCAACCCTCCCCATCCATCCCTGCCCCAGACTGTCACCAGCATTTCCCCTAAACCGTACCTTGGGGGCACTTTTTTCCCTCCCATCAGACCTGTGCCTTGTGTAAAGGACTCGGAGGATGCCCTGCCAGGCAGTGACAAAGGTGGCCTGTCCCAAGCACCCTGTGTGAGTCGCGGGGGGAGAAGGGAGTGATGCTGCAGCTCTGGAGAGACGTGGAGTTGGAGGCACATTCAAAATTCTCACCAGCACCTGCTGAGGACAGGCTGTGAGCTGGAAAGGGCTCCACTGGTGCTAAATCCCTGCAGGAAGCTGCAGACGGGTGTGTGAGGAGGTAGAGGACGGAGAGGAGGCAAGGGGACCATCTCCTCCTGGGCAGTGAGGAGGGGATGAGCCCCTTGATCCACCTTTATACTCCTGATCAGACTTGGGCATAATTTGGGCAATTGGTCTCAATCCCAGTGCAGGCAGCACCACTGCTTCATGTTTTGGATCTTGTCAGAGCCGGGGATGCCCAGGGCCGGTGGTTACAGCAGGGACCAGCGCATGATCAGGGCTGGCCCTGATCAGTAAAGCAGCTTTGGAAAACAGCTGAAAAATGCGAGACGTCATTGCTGCTCAGGAGCTCTGGTCAGATGTGAGGAATAGTTTCAACTGAGAAACATAAGAGGAGGCCGATTTTCTGAGTATTTTTAATTTTCACTGCCAAATGCATCGAATTTTTTACAGGTTTCCTCTATATATGACCTGAACTGAGCTTTTCCTCCTTAACTGCTCATGTCAGCTGCTCTTTAATTCCTCTGTTTACTCCTTGTGCTCTGTGTCCATGCCCTGGCAGCCATCAGGGACTGATGGGTGTTAGGACACCTGGCACAGCCCCCTTCCTTGTCCCCACTCTGGCTGTCCCTGGCGGCTGTTGGGGTGGCCGTAACCTTGGCGCTGGCAAAATCAGCACTTTCCAGTGCCCGAGCAGGGTATTGGTGCAGCCAGGAATAAGCACAGATATTTGCTGGGATGCAGAGGGGACAATCACTGTGTTAGCACCTAGGTCTGAACCCAAGAGCTGTTTGCTGGTGCTTGGTGAAGGTTTCCTTGGGGAAGAGCTGGGGATGCTGCTCAGTGTCACAGGGTGTCTGCACTTACCCACAGGGCTGACTTCTCCCACCTCATTCCAGCTGTTTATGGGGCCAGCAGCACACCCTCAACTTCAGCTTTGCTTGAAGCACAATGGTATTTTTATAGGGGGAGTGAGCCCAGAGGGCTGCTGTCAGCAGGAAATGAGCTCCAGCTCTGGAAGTCGAGCTGCAAGAGGCTCAGGAAGGCTTGAGGAGTGTCTGAGAGATGTTCTGAGCTCAGCAGGGCAGGTGTAAGTCTGCAAGTCATACTCTGTTACTCATCTTCTGACATTTCTTAAATGGCATTAAAAAATGTTTAGTTAGCATGAGTGCAAAGGGCTGGTGAGTGATGGTGGTCCCACAGACAGCGAGGGCTGGGTGAGTTTCTTTTAGATGCAGCAGTATTTGCAGCAGGACCAGGGCCAGCAGTGGGGGACAGGGCAGCACACAGGGCAGAGTCAAGGGGTACATCAGGGGATGCCTGCAAGTATCTGTGCCGGCAGGCTTGGGGTTAGAACAGGGCAAAGACTGCAAAAAAACATCCATGACTGTTTGTGTTCGGGCTCCTTCTCTGTTTGCTTTCCTCAAATATTCAAGCAAACAAGGTTCCTGGCAGAAATGTATGTGGAAATGGCAAATGTTGCAGAATTTTCACGGAAGGCAAATTTCAAGGTATCGGTTGTATGGTGAACCTGGGGCTGAGGGCTCTGCTCTCCTGTCCTGGGCAAAGGCACCAGGGTCTCTGAACAAAGCTGGGTCCCAGAAGCAATTACTCCCAGGAGCAGTTCCTGTCCAAGCTTCAGCCTGAGCATCAACAGAGATTACTCAGCAAATCCCTTCAGGAAATACACGTCTCAAAAAATAAAGGTAGGCTCAGGATGCTGCACCAAAGCTCTGGGAGGAGCAGCTCCACGCGGAGCAAGTGGCTGTGGAAATGCACCAGCAGTCAAGGAGCAAACAGACCCTGGCTGTGTGAGGCTGGACCAGACTTTCTGTCCCAAAATCCTGCAGTCACCAGAGGGACTCCAGCTGCATCCCCACGGTAACAGAGCTCTGGTGCTGAGGGGCAGATGGGGACTATCACTGTGAGCTCAACCCCTCTGAGCACCAAGGTGTCCCTGAGGGCACAAGTGGTGCTGGCAGCTCCTGTTGGGAAGAGGACTGGAAGTAGGGAATGGGTGACAGTATGTGCCTTCATCAGAGGTGACCACGCACAGCCCACCTCCTCTGTGACGATGCTCTGGGAGCATCTTCTCCTTCTCTGAACATCCGAGTTGGTTTGACAGCCTGATTTTCATCACAGCCCTACAGACCTCAGGCCTTGCTCACCCCGCCCCAGACTTCCCGGGGCAAGACCTTCCCTGCAGCTTTGCCCGTCCATCTGTCAGGGTGGGTGGCTCATCTCCTGTCACTGAGCACAGGGAACCCAAATCCACCAACCAGTGGTGGGGACCAGTGGGCACCTTTCACCTGCCTCTGCACCAGAAACCTGCCCCGGCCATGGGTGTGTGCGAGATTTTATGGGCGATAACCCCTGGGAAAGTGGGAAACACAAGGACAGACGCACACTCAGCTTCCTGGCATGGCCCAACGCTCTGCTTAGGAGAGCCAATGTCAACACATAGACCTGAAGGAAGGAGCAAAACCAAATACATGGGCACTTCTCAGAACAAGAGCTGTAAAACCTGCACAAACCTGAACGAGTGCCACGACACCGGTTTATACGGTCAGAATCAATAGTCGAGCCCACTCAACATGTTTGCCGACACAAACGACAGCCACCGGGCCAGGTTTATGGCCCAGTGCCCTTCGTGGAGGCAGGGCTCGGCTCCTCCTGCCCCACTCAGCCACTTCTCTCCACCTCTGCTGCCGTGGGATGCTGATCATCTTGCCACACGGTCCCCAAAGCCTTGATACCCCATGATAAGAGGCTGCTGCTGCTCCTCTGCAGCATTCCAGCCTGCCCTGGCTTCCATCCAGCTGGACAGTGTCTGTATCCCATCCAGCAGGTGGGATGGCAGCATCCACCCCACCACCCTGGTGAAAAGCAGCACGGGAAGAGGATTCACTGGTGCTGACACCACCCAAGGAAATCTTGCATGGGCAGTGAGGCTGGGCATGTTGTCAGGTTAATGGACAGGGCAGCACTGGGGGGCTCAGCAGAGGGTGTAAAGTAACAGCTGCTCCATGGAAATAGGCCCTGCCCGTGCTGCAGGTCCTCATCCAGCTGAGCAGCCTCTCACCTGCAGTCACTGCAGCTTGAGCAGGTCCTGTGCCATGGACAGGCACGCTCAGGTGGAGGTGGCCCAGCAGGGAAGAGTGGACAAAGCACTGATGGACACCTGAGAGACCCAGCTCAGGCAGAGTCTTGTGTCGGCAGGGCAAAGGCAGCAACAGGAAAAGGGCAAAGGCGGCAACAGGAAATGAAGAGTGGAATAGGAGGCAGGAGGGGCAAGGGGACAAACAGCCAGGCTTCAGATCTGCAGCCCTGGCTACTCCCCTGCCTGGATTCTGGGACTAAATGGTGGTGGGACCGAGGTGGTGGAAGCAGAGCTCGGTGCTGCCTGTGGCTCATCCATGGGTGTGTGCCTGGAGACTGCCATCGTCTGGGAGAAATGTCTGTTGACTTGGGTGTGTTTCCCCGTTACAGCCACTAAAACCTGTGTGGCAACACGGGGGTGCAGGGACGTGTCATGGGGTTACGCACAGTTCAGTCCCAGCCCTGCCCTTCATGCTGCTCCCTGCTCCACATGGGAATGTTGGGCATCAGCCCCCGTTGCTAGCACACCCCGTCCCTGGGCACGGAGCTGAGGGGCAGAGCTGCTGGTCACTCCCCATTCCTGAGTCACCAGGAGCATTCTGGAAGTTTCTGACTGTGGACACTCCAGATTAACTCAAATGTACCTCAGGCAGCCCTGAGTGGAAGCAGAAGCTTGTGGAGACAGGACAGGAATGGTTTAGGAATGCTTTTGCTCCCTTAGACTTGTGTCTTCAAGGTGGTGCTTGGGCTCTGATGTCTGGAGGGCAGGACAGAGTTCTCTTCTCCTTGGCACGGCAAAAGCAAAGGTGGGATTGGCAGGAAGAAAGTCATCCGAGGAGGAAGGAAAATGCAGGAAAGTGGGTGTTTCAGATGGGTTTGTCCCTGAGTTGGTTCTTCTGGACACGGAGGCTGATGAGACCTGGCCCCAGCTGGGTCACGGCCAAGTGGCCCAAGGCTACATCCAGAGGTACCCAGGTCTCCCTTCCAGCAATTCACTCAGTGCCTGTGAAACCCCAGTGAAGTGCCACGCTATTCCCTCACCCGATTTTCCTCCTCCATTATAAACAGGGCCACACATGCCACGACACACTTCCTACAGAGGAGAAAACTCTGGGTGCTCAGCAGCCTGCATGCTCCCCTCTGGACAGAGCCATCCTGAGTGTTGTGATGTTAATTGGGAGGGGAGACCAAGGTTGTTGCTCAAGGATACGGTGTTCTGGCTATTTATATAGAAACACTTTAAAGCAAAAGCAGTCAGCCTCTCCCTGAGGAGCCAGACCCACTCCCGCTGTTAGACACACCCAGGCACATTTTATGGATCAACCTCCAGAGCTGCACGTATGGTCAGGTACCCCCTGCCCTAAAGAAACCCAGTGGCAGGCCAGAGACCAGGGTGAGAGACCTCAGAAAGGTGGCCCAGAAAGCAGCAGGCATTGCTGCAGGCGCTGGCAGCGGGGCGCAGACCCAGAGCCACCTTATAATTTTCCTCCGGGTAGTGGCCAGAACCCTTTAAAACCTGCGGCTCTGCGGCACAAACTCCTGCTCCCCATCAAATCTCATTGTGACCAGCATTAAGGGATTAGCCTGTCCCTGCCTCTGCGCCACAACCAGCTCCTGGGCATGGCTCGTGCCCCGCTGCCCGTGGGGGGCTCGCCGGCTGCACAGCCCCATCCAGGGGCGAGACTTCCCTAGCTCTGCCCACGGAGCTGAGCGCCCCTGGAAGATGAATGGCAGCAGATACGACCTGTTCCAGGAAACACCAGGTACCCCCCTGCTCCCCCAGCACTCGCAGCAGGGAGAGAAGCAGCTGCATAACCAGCGCTGCAGAGTTGGTGTGAATGAAGGGCATTGACAGGGTCTCCAGTGTGGATTTGGAGCTGCCAGAATACGCTCATTCCCACTGGTGTTGCTGGTCCCCATCCGATGGGACCCCCATGTCTCTGGTTTCTGTTTTGCTTTGTGCAGGGTGAATATGCCAGGTTTGTGGGTGGTGATGGCTCATGTCCCCAGGCTGGTTCCGGGGCTCAAGAGAGAGATACCCCAACATGGGCGGCATGGTGGGTGCTGTGACTCCCGGGGGAAGAGGCGGCAGAGTCAGGCTGGCATCCCATGGATACCCCGGTGATTGCCTGTGCTGTTAGGGAAATGATTCAGTCATTCTCAGCCCAGTTCCCAGTGTCTGGCATTACTGCCCTGGGCTGCAGCCTCAGCAGGCCTGGGGACAGATCCTGCCACTCGCAGCACAGCCTCTGCTCCTGAGCCAGATCTGCAGCGGGACATCCCAGCCCTCACAATGAAAGCTTACTAAGAGAAAAACAGTTCCAGTGCAAACTTTACTGGTTGCACAGAGTCCTTTCCAGAAAGCTCTTTAGGGTTCCCCTCTGTGGCCCCCTCCAGCCAGCTCTGTGCTCAGCCCCTCAGCCCCAGCACCCACGGGGACCTCGGTGTGGAGGCCAGCAGGCTGGGTGGGCTTAGGATGCACCAAACATGTCCAAGTTCCTGCAGACCACTGCCAGCACCCTGAGGCATTTGGACACGTTTGGTCCTTCCTGAGGCCTGGACCCCTGTGCCTCACAGAGCCTCATCCCCAAAACACCCCAACAGCCTCCATTCCACTCCGGGACTCAGCAAAAATTGTGCTGCTCCTCTTGCTTGAGCAACTCCTCTCAAGCAGGGCTTGTGCTGGCGGTGGGGTTTGTGCCTCCTGGGGTAGCCTGCACCCCCAGCCACCATCCCACAGCTCCCCATGCCAGTGGGGAGTCACATGCTGGGGGCTGCTCCCAGCAATACCTGTGCTCTTTATCAGCTGGCAATTGATTTAGGAAGGTTCATGGCTTCAGCGTCCCATGATGATAAGTTTACTAGAAGTGGTTCATTTCCTCAAATGATGTAGTTTATGGTCATAATATATTTTAATTTCTTTATGATACAACAGGCCAATGGCACCGGGACTTGCAGGAATGTAAAGGGACAAACAATAGCGTTATCCAGTGTTGGAGACCTAGCTCGAATACTCACGGGCTGATTAGCAGTTTCCCATGTTTGTTAGCTGGGAGCCAGGCAATTGGGCCTGCGGTGTCCTGGCCATGGGTTTCTGGAACTGTAGGGACACGTGATCCCCTGCCCTTGCTGTCCCCCATGCAACAAACCTTGCATACAGAAGGCTCCCATGGTCCCATACCTTGTTTTCTGCTGTATTTTTGTTTCTCTGGCAGTGGACAGGAGGGTTGTGTCACACAGGAGGGTTTGGGGTGGGCGTGCAGCTGCTGTGGACATGGAGCTCCTGAGTGTTGTCTGCTTCTCACTCACCCCTTGCTGTGCTCTGGTGGCTGAGGACACTGGGGACCAGACAGGCTATTCAGGCACTCTGCACACTCCTGCAGAGGAAAAGCATTTGGCACTAGCTTGTTTCCTTCTGTCTCCAGAAACCAGAATCTCTCAAATTTTAACTTACCGCCCCTTTGTGTTTTCTTTTTTCCCATGCCCAGCCTACCTTTCCCCATTCAGACCTGCCAGTGCTCCCACCTGCGGCAGCCTGCCTCCTTCCTCGTGCTGCCTCCCGTCAGGCACACGGCCCTGGCCTGAGATGTTGCCTCAGGTTCAGCTCCCCAGCTGGGCCTGACTTTGCCAGCCAGCCTGGGGGAGGCGGAGGGCAGCTGGAGCTGTCGGGTCCAGGGAGATGCTTTTTGCCCTTGAGGTGCCCTTGACTTGCCGTCCTCCAGGGCCATGGGCTCAGACTGTTCCCCGATACCCTTGCCCTGTTGCAGTTCTCCCTCCACCCCTCAGCAGCATTGCAGTGTTTTGCCTTAATTTCGAGGGAGGGCTGATCCTGAAAGCCCCAGCAGCCACTGGAGGTCACTTCCAGGCGTGGCTTGCTGATGCACCCACCTTTCCAAAAAGATATTTTAAAAAAAAAAAAGGTAAAACTTGATGTGTAACCACTGTTGATTTTGGCTGTTCTCCTCCTTCACCTATTGCTCCACAGCTGGAACGATTCAGGGGCTGTTTCATGTGTGTATAATGAATGTGTAAAGTCAATGAAACATAAAAGCCCTGCAAACAGCTGGCAGGGCTGAAGAGAGAGACTCCCTTGCCTGCTGGACTGTGAGCTCAGTATGGATCCTTTTCCTGGGAAGCTTCAGGATTACTTCAGGCCCAAAGGAACCATATCCACCTGCTAAACAAGTTCTCCCCAGGTCCAGAGCGGGCTGCTGAGATCCCTGCCACACTAAATGTGTGAGCTGGTGAGGCATGGAGAGCAATAGGTGTTTGTTGCTGGCAGCAAACCCTCTCTCCAGTGCTGCTGCTTCCCTGAGGCTCCTGCTCCCCCATTTAAATGGGGCTTAAACCACTGGATTCCAGCCAAGCTTCTGCCAGTGTTGTCAGTGAACCTGGAACAGCACATGGCAAAGTCAGAGCTTTTCTGGACTTCCTCTCAAGTAGGCAGGAAAGCGTTTATCAGGAAAGTGTCTGGGTTGGGGTTTGGATGGAGTACAGTGCTCATGGTGTAGGGTTTTAAGGGCGCAAGTGGGATCAGTGGTGGGAGCTGTAGCTTGGGCCAAGTTGCAGCCTGTGGTTTAATGGAAGAAGATGAATCTATTCCCCTTCCTCTCTTGGTCCCGGGCTCATTGCATGATTTTATATGAAAACAGAGCAGACACATTTCCAGAGTCACAACTGCCAAACTGCAGGCCCCAGAGCCAGATGCTGCTTTCAGAGGCTGCAGTGCAGGCAGAGTGATGGCAAACACACATCAGCAAATGCCCTGGCATTTTCAGGATCAGCCTCCCTTCGGGGACCAGCTCAAATTTACTGTCCTTGCATAATAACAGCTCCCAAGAGAAATAATAATTACTTCCTCAAGAGTTCAGAGCCCTTGTTAGGCAGGATAATAACCTCCTCTCTGGTCCTGCGATGAAAGGCAAGCCCAGTGTTATCATCAGAGCAGCATATGCTGAAATGGTCTGTCTCTCCCCATGTTTGCAGTTCTTCCCCTACCACTTTTGCAGAGCAGCTATTTATTTTAGCTCCAATAATTGCCTCCAGGCCCAACATCACCTCAGCTTCGGCTGAAATGCACGTGTTGCTTTTGGAGAGGAGTTCAGGCAGAGTGTTATACCTTCTTTAAAGTAACTCTTCCCCATGCCCAAAAACTGCCTCGATTCTCCATACAGGGGTTTTGTGGTCTGGGGACCAGGACAATATTGGCTGGTTTGGTTACTTTTTGGTAACTTTGGTAAGAAACAGCCTAAGGTTGCAATGAAGCTGCCTCTGTCACTCTGAGCTGTGCTGGGGAGCCCCCACATGTCACATGCTCATCAGTGACAGTGTGTCTGGGGTCTGCTCAGGGATTGCCTGTCCTGGGCATCACCCCCAGCTCCAAACAGCAAATCTGCCCCAACCCCAGCAACAGGTGCTTCAGCCCTGGGGAAAGTAAATCACCAAGAGTGATTGCTGTTGAACAGCATGATAAAATTGATTGCATCTTCCCCAGGCAAGGGTCTGGCATATGGCTGTGGTCTCCTCCTGCCTCTCATTGCTGGATCTTTCTGATCCACCTCCCTGGATGGAGCTGGTGGCTCATTCTGGTTCACCTCCACAAAGTGTTTTGCTGAGGCAGGGATGTGCTGTGTGTGCAGCTGGCAAGGGGAAAACAGACCCTAAACAACCTCTGCTGAATCATCCTTTTTCCTGGAGGCTTCTCACACCTTCTAGGGACGTTCTGGGGAGGGACACGGGAGCAGGCCCCCACCTGTGTGTCTGTCATATGACTGCCCAGAGCAGAGGCAAAGATCTGCCCCCTGAGCTGGGGGCTTGTGCAGCTGCACTGACCTGCAGACCCCCAGTCGCAACAAATTCCTTGGAGCTGCTTATTAACACACTGACAACTCTGCTCTGGAGTCACGGCACGCCGAGGTAGAAGGCAGGAGGGTTTCACAGTACGGCCTAAATATCCCTGTTTACAAAAAGTCTGACAAAACACAAGCCCTTGGCTTTATCTTTCGCATTTGGAAATAGTCACCGAGCAAATATACTCAAGGCATGAAACGAGGGGGGTTTATATTGACTTTAGAAAAAGCTGTTCTTTAAAAACAGGAAAAAAAGCTCATCCTCGAGCTGTGCAGACTGGCTGCAAGACCCAAAAGCCCTGTGTAGGGGCTTAAAGCATGCCTGCTAATCTGTAGCAGTTCTGTGTGAGCAAGTCATGCAGTAAACTGCTCTCTGTTAATTTTTTAATGCAGAATAAACAGGTCAAGAAATGATTAGCATGAGAATAAGTTGAGCTTAATTGGGAGAATCAGAAAAGATGAGAGGGAAGAGGCAAATTGGAGTTATCAGTTAACCATACGGAGTGGCTCTGCCTCCACAAGCTCATGTTCCCTCTTGTTTTTCATTCCCTCTGAAGCTGCTTTTTTTTTTCCCCCTTCCCTTATTTAAATGATGAGCCAAAACTGCTGGTACAAGCACAATGGAAGCCCTTGTTTCTCCTTCTCATTTTCTATCTGCAATGGCTGGTCAAATGAATTGCAGGTGATAAGGCTCCTACCTGGTTATTCCCGAGGTTCTTCCCAGAAAGGAAACTCCTGACATTAAGTGCAAAATCCGCTTTGTGCAAGTACCAGTGCTGTGCTCCAGTGCAAAATTTTTGTCATGATCCTGGGAGATCCAAGGATTGAGCAGACACATCCGCGGGCAAGGGGAAGAGCAGTCCTCGGGACTGCTTGAAGTGGAGTTTGGTCAGTGGTCGGGGATCTATATTCTCAGATAGGCAGGACTTTGTCCACAAACTGGAATTTGAAATTTCAAAGGGGAAAAAAAAAAAGGCAGAAGGGACCTTTGCATGTGTGGAGATGACTACGCTGGTGACGTTCCCCTGGGACTTTTGTTCTTTGTCTTGTAACTGGGCTTCCTGCTTCCCCACAGCTCGCTTGTGAAATGGTGATGGGCTGAGCAGGGCCCTGATCATGTTCAGGGCTTTGCTGCTCTGCAGAGGTTTCAGACCTGAGCCCATCCCTTCTTCGTGTGCATGTGGAAAAAAAAAGCCATGTGAAATATTCCAGCTCTACAGTGGCCTTGGAGCTGTGAGTGACACGGGAGGAGAGATGTGGAGTCAGGGCTGCCAGGGCCAGCGATGGCATTGCCAATGAAAGCTGAGGGTGGTCCTGCTGGCTCTGGGCAGTGGCTTTTCTGCCGGGCATTTCTTAAGAGTGCAGAGCTGTGAGAGAGAAAAGCAAAGGGCAGGAGGGCCCCGGGTCATGGTCCGTGCTCAGAAAGTCTGCAGGCGACCCCAGACTGGGAGGCCTGGTCAATCCACTGGCAGGCAGGGCTGTGTCCTGCATCAGGCGTGAGAGATGGGCCAGCAGGGACTGCAGGGGCATAACACACACAGGGGCATCAACGAGACAGGGCCAGGCTCCTCACAGGGTGCGTGGCTGGAGGTCAAGTGGCATAAAAACTGAAGAGAGGTTCAGCCGGTGTCTAACCATGAGGATAATCAAGCATCAGCTAGCTAGAGAGGCTCCTCTCCATCTTTGGAGGTGTTCAAGACCCAGCTAGATAAAGCTCCAAGCAACCCGTGCTGCTCTCACAGCTGGCCCTGCTTCCAGCAGGAGCCTGGAGCAGAGACTCTGAGGTTCTTTCCAACATCAATTATCCTCTGATCCTACAACACCCTGTTCAGGAAGCAACAGGGAGGAGCCCTTTTAGAGGAGCTGCTCACCTGCTTGACATGCAGAGCCAGCAAGCACAGTAGGTGACAGCATCCTTACCAAAAATGCTCTCTTAAATACTCTGTTCCTGATCCTCACCTATTGACAAGCACAGGTCTTATTTTCAGGGAATCCCCTTTAGGTTTACATAAATTTGCCAGATGGGGGTATATAGATAAGACAGAATTAGTGTCATGATGTGCCAGTGTGGGAAAGGATTTACTGCTCAACAGATAAAAATTAAATAATCACTTGGCACAAAATAGCTCATGCCCCAGAGCTGTCACGGTGTCCTTTGCAACCATGTCCTGACATAGGTAACGGTGGGTGGAGGCTACGGAAAATGGGGACAAGAGAGAAGAGCAGATCTGGGAGCTGAACTTCCCCAGAGCACCTGGTCTGGGAACAGCCTTCACCTGTCAGTGGGGATCTTCCAGCTGTGAGTTGTCTCTCTGTGGAATAAAAATGACAAAACATCTTCTGTAGCCAGAAGTGTTTGAAACAGCCCCACAAGCAGCTGCTGACTTGAACATCTCCCACCTAGGACAGCTACAGGGCCATTGTACTGTTGGCCAGTACAAGCCATGGCTACATCGGTAAGCTGTCCCAAAACTCACCACACAAGGATGCCAGGGAGAGACAAGGATTCCCCAGGCAGAAGACACCAGGGGAGACATCATCTCCAGCAACAGCCTGCGCCCAGGGAGCAGCCAACGCGTTTCCATCAGAGCCCATCTCCAGGGCAAAGGAAGTGCGTGGTGTCCTTGGCTGGTCTGGCCCTCGACCTCCACACCAGCATGAGGGATTTGGGAGGGGGCACTGGTGACCCACAGAGGACACTGGCAGTGAGAAAACAACAGTCAACACAACCCCGGGCGGAAGACACCACGTCCCATTGACAGCCCCGGCCTCGTGAGCCACCTAATGCTCTCCAAACTTCCCCGCTCCTTATCTCCCGCTCTTCCACACATGCTGCCTCTCTGATTTCTATTCCTGGCCCTTTTAATCCTTCCTGCCTGGGAAGCAAATGGCCTTTGCAGCCTCCTTGCTCAGCAGGCTATTGAAGCAAAAGGTTTGTTTTGCTGAGCAGAGCAGAACGGGCCCTGCTTTTACGATATTTTACTAGACGCTGTGGCAAATCCTGCACATATTTGACCTGGTGTCTGTAGCATTTATCTAATCAAAGGGATCACCGTGGCCTGGCCGGGATTGGGACGGAGGTCCCTGGGATGAGGTTATGGAGGGGGCTATGCTCTACTCTTGCATCTCCATCCCAGTCTGCACATCATAAAACCAATTTTCGGCAAGGACTGTATCTGCCTAAAGGAAGAGCCATCAGCAACATGAGCTCTGGCCTGTCCCTGAGGAGCACTGACTGAATGACTGTTTTCCCTGCAGCAAATGGTCATTCATCACCATTCCCAAGTGAGAAAGCAGGGCTCTCCCCTGTGCTCAGATTCACTCCTGCAGACCTGTAGCCTCAGGGTAGAAGAGCTGTTTAGAAGTGCTATGTAGGTCATGGTTTTGGGGGGCAAAAGGCTGCTTGAACAATTGTGTGCTCCTAAAATGTGAATAGCAAATCATCACTAGCAGAACTGCCCAAAGGCATGTACTGGTGTGGAGCCAGAGACTTTGGTGTCACGCTGTGGCAGTGATGCCACCAGGGCCAGGGCAGCTTGTGGTGCCAGTGGGGCTGGGGCTGCATTGGGGTGCCTGGGAAGAACAAACAGAAGCCACTGGGAGCCCAGATCAGCAGCGTGTGGACTCAGTTGCTGCTGGTTGCGAAACCATGGGGCTGTTTTCGATGCAGAGCGAGCTGATATCAAATCATTAATTGCTGGTTCTCTTGCGCCATGCGGCCGGTGCTGTTCAGAGATCAATTAAATTCCCACTCAATGATCTCGCAATTGCACTGAAGAGTCTCCGTTCTGGCTGAAGTGGAGGAGTGATGTGCCATGGGGCAGCTGGAGAGGAGAGCACAGGCAGTTTGCTCTGGCCCCCACTGCCCAGCAGCAGCAGGGTCAGACCCAAGGTCCGGGCGAGGCACAGAACCACTGCTGGTGCTGACGGCAGACAGTGCACCCGCAGAAGGAAAACTCCTGCTGCTCTGTTGTAACATGTCTCATGAAACTTTTATGACATATCAGCCAAAACCCGAGGCTGGAGGTGTCAGGCATAGAGGGATTTCAGCTGTGGGACAGGAGCCACCCCGGCAATTCGCAGGGTGTCTGTGCCACCCCTCGGCCCCGCTCGCTGTTTGGGCATGGCTGCAGAATAGGATCTGTTTATAGGGTATCCAGCCCCTGTAAAACTTGGTTTATAGGGAAGTAAAAGGAGTCATACGTTTTACTTTACATAGCAACGTGTAAATTTCCGGGCGGGAGCTGACCTTCTCTGACCGTGAGGGAGAGAAAAGGAGAAGGAGTGGAAGGGATGGAGGGAGCAAGAGAAGGGAAAAACAGGGGTGTAGGCAACCAGTGGTGAGGAGAGGAAGGCCATGACAGAAGTGAAGAAGAACCTTGTTCTCCTGGTAGGGTTTTTTCCCAAGTTTTCCACCCCAGGTATAATTAAGAGCAGCACCAGCAGCTCAGCATCAAGGTCAATAGCCCTTGGTGAGTGCCTGCTCCCATGGTGCTGCCTGCACCCAGGAGCCAGGATCAGAAACACCTTGAGATTCAATAATAAACAGTCAACAAGAATCACTGCTGCTCCACCAAAAGGAAAAAAAAAAACAGCTTAGCAGTATTCGGCAATGGGTGAGATGATTAAAGATTAACCCCCTGCCTCCTGCCTCCACCCCTCTGGGAGTACAGGCCTTGAGGCTCAGCAAATCCTTTCAGAGAAATATCTGAATTAAAAGACAACAGGTAGGGGACGCAGTGAAGGCAGAGGGAGGCAGGAGGGCCAATAGTCTGGGACAAGGGAATCGGTACAATCTGGCCCGTGTTTGCCGAGGATAATGCGCCTTTCCAAAGCCCTCATAGACATGGAGATGGCAGATTATAGCGCAGCGCTAGACCCAGCGTACACCACCCTGGAGTTTGAGAACATGCAGGTGCTGGCTATGGGCAATGGTAAGTCCCCTCCGTCTTCTCCCCTCTGCTGTGGTGGGATGAGTAGGGGGCTGCAGGAGCAGAAGTCCCTGGGGTGGCCACAAAAATGCTCTGAGGGAGGGCAGGGGCGTCAGGTGGGGAGCTCCCAGCAGTTCACTGGGGGGTTTCTGCTTCCCCCGGGGGAAAATACAGGGGGGAGAGCAGAGGTGTGTTTCGTAGAGGCGGGATGGTGTCCTGCAGCCCAGAGCCCTTGGGAGCAGGCACATGCCAGGAGCTGGGTGGAATGAGAGGTCCCCAGGGAACAGGGCTGGGGCTGAACATGGTGGGGGTCTCCCACATGCCAGCCAAAGGTTTCTGAGTGAAGTGCTGTTGATGGTTCACCAGACAGACAACTGACCCTGTGTCTCCAGAGCCGACAGCCAGTCCCGCTCCAGCAGGAGCTGGAGTTAGGTTTTCCTAGGGCAGAAAGGCATTTAGCACCTGGTAAGGGTGAAAATCACTATGAGAAGTGATTTAGGCACTGCTCCTGCAGCTGCTCTGAGGCCACAGCCCTTCCCCGGTGCACTGGGGTGTGGGGTGGCATCCCCTTTCCTGGGAGCGCTGTGGGGCCGGGAGGCTCAGCCTCCGGTAAGAGGGACAAGGGGACCTTGAGAGGACAGACAAATGTTCCTATCCCTTCAGGAGGGTAGGATCACATCTAACCCTCCAGAATTCACAACGCTGGCCCACCCATTTGGGGACCAAAGAGTCTTGGTGATTAAATGCTCTGAGATAACAGGAGATTCCTCTCCAAGTCCCCCCTAAAGTCTCTCTAAATATGAGGTTAATGACTAAACGAAGCCACAGAAAGTGGCCCTCCGAGCCCTTTCCTCCCATGTGCTGTGTCACCAGGGCTGCTGGACACCCCTGTCCCAGAAGGGCTGTGCTGGTGGTGTGGACTCTTCCATCACAGCCTGTGTGGGTTTTCCCTGGGTGGTGGCTCTGCTCTGTCATGGATGTGACACTGTGGTGCCAAAGTGACTCTGCTGTGCAATAACCCCCTGCCACTCTGAGTCCCAGCCCCTTCCCCACTCGTGCGGGCTGGTCCTACCCTTTCAGGTGCCTTGGGGCCAAAAGTCGCCCCCTTTGGCTCTGCTGATATCCATCTGGACACTCCGGGACAAGCCCAGGCCTTGCCCCCTCTCCGTGCCCCTCTCCCACCCAGCAAACATCTGCGCAGGGGCTGTGATTTTCTCCCCCCCAGAGCCAGGCTCCATGGGGCAGGGGGACAGGATAACTCCCTGTGAGAAGATCCAGTGTGCTGTGATACTCCAGGGGTGAATGAGTCAGCTGGGGCAGGCAGCACCAGCTCCTCTCCTCCTGGGCCCAGCTCCAGGCCAGGGACAGGCCTTGCTTCCAGGGCTGTTTGGGCACTGCTGCAGCCGGCCCGGAGGACACACCTCCTGCAGGACCTCCACCTGCAGAACCTGTGCCTCTTTTTCTGGCCAAGGACCACATCAGAGCCCGGCCACTGCCCTGCACAGCTCTGCAGCTCCAGCCCCTGGGCACCTGCTCAGCAGGGACCAATTTTGCCTCTCACAGGCAAAATGCATCCCGTGTTCAGTCAGGCTCAGGGGCCTCTTGAGCAGCTCCTGTCCTAACACAAGGCTCACCTGCAAGGTCTCAAAGTCATATTTTTTCTTTCCTCCATTTACCTTAACTCCAACCACTTCATTGCAGCAGCCAGAGCCCACATTTTTGGCACACATTTGGCAAAATAAACTTAATTGGAAAATTATCCATTAGGCAATAATTTCATTGTTGTTGACTATTAGACTGAGATGTTGCAATTTCTTTGATAAGAGTGCCAGTTTTTCCTGTTCTATGTTTATCTGATTACAGCATGATAGATTGCTAAAAAGGGATTTATCTGGGCTGCCACAGATACACAAGTAATGGGATTACAGGCAGATCAGCTCTTCCTCTCACATCTAAGTCCTATGTTTAGCTGAAACTGGGAATTTGACTTTCCTTCTGGAGTGACCTGCATCCAGCTGAGCCCTCAGGATATGTATGGAGGAAGGATGTTTTCAGGGGCAAGCTGCTCACAGGGACAAGAGACAGCCAGGATGGCCTTGGGAGAGCTCAGGGCTTTGGGAGTGGAGACAGGAGCTTTGCACTGGTATTGCTGTAGTTTCGTGACAGGCTGTGCCAGGCAAGGACACGGAGAGGCAGCAAACTGACTCAGAAGGAAATACAGGAGGGACACGAAGAATTGGAAAGACAGAAAGCAGGCAGGGAAATGAAAGATGCTGCCAGAGGTAGGGATGGCTCAAGAACTCCGGTGCTCGCTCATTGCTGGTTCTGTGCCAGTTACTCCTGCTGAGGGGTGGCATGAGCGGGATGGGCAGCACCTGCTGAAATACCCCTTTCTCTGCAAAATAGAAGCTAAAAATGCAGCCCTGCCCCAGCCAGACCTGCCTTGGCCACCCCAGCACCCCCAGCTGGGCTACCATGGGGAGCACAGCTGGGACACGCCTTTCTGCTGAGTGCCAGCTGGGAGCAGCTGTGGCCCTTCCAGGGTAAGCCTTAACTGGGTCCCTACCGAACCCAGAAATCAGGGGCCGATAGACTCAAGGATTAAAAATCCCAGCAGGTTTCTATGGCTTTGTAGATCCCGGGTATGATTTGTGACTGGCATTTCCACTGAGATGGGGGGATGTGCCTGTGCTGATACAGAAAAATGTACATGGGAGGGGACAATTAGATCAACTGAATTAAGGGCTGATCCCTTCAGCCTTGAGGTTTGTTTGGCTTGCTGGAGGGGTTTAGTGTAGCCCTTGTATGGTTTTTAGCCTTTCAGATGTCCTTTCCTCCAGAGGCGGCTGCAATTCCCTATCCTCCAAAAAAACCTCTGCAAGTCCCAGTCCCCCTTGGTCTGTAAGGACCATAAGACAAATCAATGTCCACTGTGATCCTACCAGACTCTGGAAGATACCCAGCCAACAGCCTTCTCCATGCTAGAGTGCCACCTTTTCTTTCTTTAGTCAGTCCTTCCTTGCATGGGTAGCCTTTGCCCACATGAGTTTTCCAGCTGAAGTCATTTGGGTTTGTTATTTACCTGAAGTCTTGTTCTCCCAAGGAAGGGCTGTGCAGGCTGGAGCTCCATGCCTGGAGAAAGGAACTGGTCGCCCCATCTGCTCAGGGCTGTCCTGGGCTCTTTCAGTGCTCTAACACAAACACCTCTCTAATAAATCAGCTGCTCACCCTGAGCTCTAATACTTCAGCTTTAACTCTGCAGCAGCTTTTTCTCTGGCCGCTGCAGCCCAAAGTGTCTGCAAATCCCCGAGGAATTTTGGCTCTGCCCTGTGACTCCTGCAAACGGGCTTCCACTTTATCTGAAGGCATTGCTGCAGCCAGTCCTTTGGGAAGAGGGGTCTCAGCATGGGATACAGGAGGTTTTAGTGCACCCAAAATGCAATTACTTAAGCACGCAGAACACCCACTTCTCCTTACACACCTCGCTGACTGGCCCCTGCCACACAGCCAGGCTGCCGCTGCCTGGTTTCTCCAAAAGTCTCTCACTGGTAGCTGAGTTAGGAAATGCTGGCTGGCTGTCTCACTGTCTTCTTCTTGCTGTGTCCTTCCCCAAGCAGACACATCTCCGTCAGAAGCAGCCAACCTCAACACTTCCAGCAGCATCGGGGTGAGCGCGCTGTGTGCCATTTGTGGGGACCGCGCCACGGGGAAGCACTATGGGGCCTCCAGCTGCGATGGCTGCAAAGGCTTCTTCAGGAGGAGCGTCCGGAAGAACCACATGTACTCCTGCAGGTAAGGACAGAGGGCACAGAGACCCGTGAGTCACACAGAGCAGCCCCTCACAGCTCAATGGCAAAGCCCTCAAAGTGCAGCAGCATGGCCCTTCATCCCCTTCACCCTCCCTGCATCCTCCTCCACTTTCCCTGACCTCAGCCCTCACCTGGGAGGGGTCAGTGACCGCTCTGACTTTGGGACTGCCCTCGCTGAGCGCTGGGTAAAGACCCTGAGAGGTCTTGCCCCATACTTTACGGGCCAAGCACATGTTCTTGCAAATGGGTATGGCCAACCATGGATGTGGCCAGCAAGCAGCAAGATGCCAGGGGAGAAGCCCTGTTTCAGGGACTGAGCACCTCACTAGTCAGGGCTCTGAGTGCAGCACAAACCTTGCCCACTCCCTGGGCGCAATCCTTCTCCATCACGAGATGGAAGTGTGCCTGCCATCCACCTAAAATGCTGTCACTGCCCGTTACATGATGCAAGAACACCTGAGGAGCACCATGAGGGGCTGCGTAACGTGTACTTTTCTGAGGATGAGGCACTCGTGTTGCTGCTGAAACTCAGGCACTGCACCTCGTGCCATTGGTGGCAGCCCATGGATCTCCTGTGCCATCAGCAGCTGTGACCTGCTTGCTGCTGGCTTTGAGCAACCCACAGGTAGAGAGTCACAGAGGAAAGGGAAGAATCCTCAGTTCGCAGTGTCTAAATCCCTTGGGCTTTTTGAGTCAGTTACTCCCGATGGAGGGCATAAAGAGCGACATGACTCTAAAATCTGCATGACAGAAGGAAGCCTGAGGTTTATGAGTGCCTGTGAAGCACCCCAGGGTTAGTTAAGCTGGGTGCCCAGGGAGCCCCCTCCCCACAACTCCATCAGAAAAGCCAAGGTGCCCAGCTCTTGGAGGCTGAGGCTTTTACATGCGCTACAGGAATATTTTAAAAGCTGCTTTCAGGTATCCATTTGGGCACATCATAGCTTGGGGGCTTTAAAAAGCACAGTAGAAGGAAGCCTTTTCAAATGCTACAGAATTGAGCATGGCTGGGAGCCCTTTTCCAGCTCTGTACTCCTTTGTCTTTACTCTGCAAGCTGGATCAGTCTGCGGTAAATTAGAGCAAATTTGCAAGTGAAATTCATGCCGCAAGTGGCCACCAGGCCCGTGAGTCACACACATGGGAGATCAGTGTTTTCCCCACCATGTGCAGAGGATTTGGTGACACAAGCTTGGAGGGAGGGAGCTGGTTGCTTCCCAAGTCCTCTCTGAAGTGCAAGTGGAAGCAGAGCAGTTTGCACACCAGCCATGCTGTCCAGAGGTCAGAGCCAACCTGTGAGAATCCCAGACACAGCCCTGGAGAGATGCAGGGACTTAAACTGACTTTCTAACCTCACAATTGGGCTACTACAACCTTCAACCTCTTCTTTAAACTCAGAATAAAGGCATTCTTCCTCCATTCTACTGGGATCTAACTCACAACAGCAGCTTCCAAGTTGGTTCTGACCCTCTTAGATCACACTTCTAGCTTCTCTGGGGTTTGTTAGTCCACTATAGACATATCCTTCATAGTTACTGAGTAAGACCAGCAGCTTGAGCTCCTGCATGTGATTCAGTTCTAGTCTGACCTTATTGAACATCCAGAGGTAGAGGGCAGGGCTGAGATGTTCAGTGCAAAAAAAGAAAACACAGGCTAAAGCAAGAGTGGAGAAATCACACACTGGGGCTCCTTTCTCTGGG
The DNA here is from genome assembly GCA_013397725.1 of Rhagologus leucostigma. Taxonomy (NCBI): domain Eukaryota; kingdom Metazoa; phylum Chordata; class Aves; order Passeriformes; genus Rhagologus; species Rhagologus leucostigma. The sequence goes on from VZTD01002535.1 coordinate 742,794, forward strand.
AACCTGCTCTGAGCATGTCTTGGAGCTCGGGGCTCTGTCTTGTCCTGCCTTCAGGCTCAGTCCTGCTGCTCCTCACGCCTTTCTTTCTTCTCAGGTTTAACAGGCAGTGTGTGGTAGACAAAGACAAAAGAAACCAGTGCCGGTACTGCAGGCTTAAGAAGTGCTTCCGAGCGGGAATGAAGAAGGAAGGTGGGTGACAGTGTGGCTTTCCCCCAGCAGCAGTCACTCACGCTGGCTGCGTCTGTTTGAGGAAGCCCTTGCAGCCCAAGGCTGGTCCCTGCCAGGGGCACACTTGCCCAGCCACCCTAGCCCTGTCTTCCCTCCACAGTGCTCGCCTGGGCACAGATCCCAACTCCCACCACAGGGGGATTTAGGGAGAGTTTTGGCCTCCAGTCATGAGCCCTGCATGCACCCAACCTGCCCACTCCCACCCACGTGAAGTCCCTGCAAGCAGCCATCATCCCAACAGCTCAGAGCAAGGCGTGGCCAAGCCCCAAATTTAATTTCAGGGCCCTCTCTCAGGACATCTCAAAATGCCAGAAAAGAAGCCCACCAGAATGTCACAGGGCCATGCCTGTGTCTCAGAACTGCCCGTGCTTGCACACACAAATCACACCCAGGGCTCTTCAGCTCACTCTTGCGCACACTGACACACACATCACCTGGGCTCCCACATGGCCAGTCCATTGGACGGGGTTTGGGAATGCTTCTCCACGTCAGTGAGGAGCAGAAACTTCAAAGAAGGCCTGCAAATTTGGAAACACTATGGTAAAACTGCTCCAAGTGCTGTTGTCCCAGAGTGACCACAAAATCCACAGCTGGATGGGTGAGTCCAGCAAAAGTCCCACTGACATTTTGTACCTTTTTCTTCCTAATAGATATGTAGGTTCTTGCTGACCCTCTGCAGAGAGGCAGAGTTTAGTTTAGTTTCAGTCACAGCAGAAAGGATCGAGAGTAAAGTGGAGCATTTTTGTGATTTAACTGCATGAAAAGGGTAGAGATATCCCTACATGGCCCATGCTCACCCCCCCAGCTTCCCTACCTCCCTGTCTCTGCAGCCCTTACAGGTCCCCATGGCAGGATTCTCCCCTTGCCTAGCCCTGCTTCTCAGGAGTGGCAGGAAATCCACTGCTGGTGGTCCTGTTGGCGGAGGGACAAACTGCCAGGAGCAGAGGAGCTGCCCAGCACCCCGCAGAGCTCACCCCACTCATGTGTGTAAACGGACAACTGGGAGGCACTTGGCCCTGTTGTTCCACGTAGAGAAATTAAACCCTCTGCTCCTCCCAGTTCACACCACCTCAAGGAGAAACTTTGGAGTAAAAGGGTCCTTGAAGGCAACAGGGAAGTACCAGTGGTACCTGGGTGGCTGCAGGAAGACCTCTGAGCAGGGACATTTATTCCCTGTAAAAGGGGATGAGGTATTGCAAGCAGCTTTTCTTGACTTTTCCTGAAGAATATAGGAATCCTCCTCTCCACGCAGCGTCCGCTCATCCCCTGCCCAGAGCTGTGCTGTTGTCTGTTAATATTCAATAGAAGTTACATTAGGTGCATGACCAGCTAATACTGAGCAAACATTTGGAAAACATCATGGCGTGACTGAACTCGGGGGCCTGCTACTGATAACAAGCGGCATAACCTTGAGAGCTCCTATTTACAGCCGCTGACTGCAGGGCTTTTCTCCTGGCCCAGCCTCATTATTGCTTTTTATCAGGCGGATTTATACATCGAGAACGTATCAATCCAGAGAGCCACCAGCCTAAGGCAGGGACTGTGCTGTTTCCCCTGCCATGGATCAATAGCTTATTTGAGCAGATGGCTTTGAGCGGCGTGGCCAGGGTGAGTTACGGCCAGCCCAGGCCTCGTGACAGACAGACCAGGCAAATCCTCCCCTCAAAGCTCAGGCCCTCGAGACTAGACCAAACAGGGAGGCACACTGGGGTCAAACCTGTCCTGGGATGCCTTTACAATAAGGTTTGAGAGAGCTCTTTTGCTCTGGATGGATAAGCAGGAGCAGTTCTGCACTTCCTTCCTTATGGTAGCATAGACAGAAGTTTTCCAACTACACCTACCCAGTGCAACAGCTTTCTGAATGGAGCTCACAGGAGTCATGTGGGCAAGGAAACCTTGCAGATACTCCTCCATTTCACACCTCAGCTTTGGGCTGCATACATCAGCATGGCCACCGTTTCAGACCCCGTATCATGAAATCAAAAAGCTTATATCCTTTGACGGGAAGTTTTCCCCACTGAACTCTACAGGTGTTTGGGTTCTGAATCGACCCCATCCCAGGAAAGTCTAATAAAGCAAATAAGAAATCAGAACTACCAGATATTGTCAGCTCTCGCTGGCATCCCATCACAAACCAGACACAGCTGCACCTCCGCCCTGCCTGGCAGGGAAGCTGGGAAACTGCAGCTAAGGAAGGGGAATGCCAAAAGTCTGTGCTAGTTTTCAGTGTGCATTGCCATGAACGACCTGCAGCTCAGCCAAAATCCTCTCTTGCAGCTGTACAAAATGAACGGGACCGAATCAGCACCCGCAGATCAAGTTATGAGGACAGCAGCTTGCCCTCCATCAATGCCCTCCTGCACGCAGAAGCCCTGGCACAGCAGGTACCTCTTCTTTAGCAAATACAAAAGCATCAGGCACTACCTGGCTTGTAGAGCCAGCTGAGTATTTAACAGCTGAGTCTTCAAATTATCACCTCTTTTCTAAGTTGCTTATCTGCCAGCTCAACACTGATTTTTCAAAAATCATTTGTTACCTGAAACCATCCCTTTAAATCTCCTTAGTTCAGAACTCGGTTGTAACAATATGCAATGATTTGTTCTGCTTTAATGGGACACAGGAAGGCTGGAGAGCCCGACGGAAGAAAATAGGGTAGAATCAGTGCAATCCAAAGAGCTGCGGCTGCCTAAGCCCACGAGGGGCTGGCCTTGCATGAGCAGCCTCCCTTCCCCATGGGCTGTTTGGAACTTTGGAATCCTGCACAGTTTCACGAGGAATCGGTTTCCTGCTTGTTTTATGCAGATATCTTTTCCAGCGCTTGCTTGAAATTGCTTATTTCCACTAGCACACTGCCAAGATCCATTTCCTAGAGAGTTCACCTTGAAAAGATGACTCTGATTTAAGAGACTGAATACTGCAAATGGTGTACACAGCTCAGCACTCTCTGGGAGGACACAGGACAGGATGGGCATGCACAGGCACAGGGCAGCCTGCGGGGAGGGTTTGTCTGTGAGAACAAGTGATGAGGATGGAGCTGTGCTGGAGGCAGGAGCTGCCGCTCTTCACAGGAGCTGGGCAGAGCAGCACTCTGTGTCCTGGGGAAAACGAACAGGGGGTTGAGTTGGCAGTCCATGCTGCTTCAAGGGTCTGAAGGCTGCCCTGGGAGATGCTCCAGGACAGGACGTGCTGTGCTCTGGGCTCCACATTAGGCTCAGGCTGTAAGGTCCACTTCCCCAAGGAGGGGATATGCCACGAGGGCCAAGGGCAATCTTGTACACAAAAAGCATATCCAATCTCATCCCACATCTCACCTTGTCCTATGCAGGCCCTAATACATTTATATACCCTATAAAAATAAGACTGGTGCTGCTCCCAGAGGTGTGAGATAATGGGGTCTCGAGTCACCAAACCTACACCAAACCTACAAAAAAAAAAAATTTCCGGGGCTCAGAGTCCTGCAGTGCCGTCACATGTAAGCAGGGTCTGCTGATAAAAACTACAACCATCCACAAATCCAGGGGAGCTCCTGCTCTCCCACAGAGCACAGAGAGACTCATTAAACAAGGCAGGCTCCAGCACGGTAATTGGTAACTTTTATGTGCCTGGCTAATTAGACCAAGATACTGCTGAGGAGCTGCTTTCTCCAAGATCTAGGGTCACTCACTCAGAGGTCTTTATTTATTTGCTAAGCCTTCCGGGCCCTCTGATTAGGGTAATACATGGTGAGATTTTTACAATCTTATTTACTCAATAATAGCTGGTGAGCTGGAAAGCCTCCAGGTAATGCAACCTGAAATTTAAAAAAAAAAAAAAAAAAAAAAATGCATCCCCATTTCCTTGGGGAGGCTGGCAGGGTCCAAGCTGAAAATACTGGCAGGAATAGGACAGGAAGAGCTGATGTTGTACAAGAGCACAGAGGGCAGGCAGAGGGCAGTGATGGGGTTGAGTTAATTGCTTACAGAAGCATGAGGATAAAGTAGTGACTAAGGGCAAATTTTTAGATGACCTGGGTGAGCAGCTATGCATGAGAACCAGGCAGGAGGTTGGGTGCCTGGTTTGGGGGAGATGTTCTGTCCAGCTCTGTGTGACAGGACTTGCAGAGCTGTCAGGTTTGTCCTTTGCCAATGACATGGCAATCACAAATAATTCTCCATGTAACAAATGTGACCTATGTTGTGGGCATGTTTGCACTTGCCCAGTTTTGCCAAAAGGACCTAAAAACCAGCGGGAGGTGGGAGACTGTTATCTTCAAAGTCTGTCCTTAGCTATTCAGAGTGAGTGATGTCTAATAGTAATGACCTGCTCACAGAAAGCAATGTCAGACCTGGAAAGCTGCGGCCTGGCGTGCTCGTGATGACTCAGGAGAGGAGCAGAGCCTTCTTGCCTCCTGTGGAAAGCAGACACGGCAGCTCTGGCCAAGCACTGGCTCTGGAGTAGGCTGGAAGGGGGAACAGTTCTCTGTGCTTTGGTGGGACCAAGTAGCTTGTGCAGCAGCACTGGGTGGACGTGTCCTTTCTACTGGTGAGGCCGACTGCCATGCCAGCCCCTCTGTTCCCTCCTGGATCTTGACTGAGCACATTTGTTCAGTGGGAGGAAGATCCTGGCTTTAGGAATGTTTCTTCTGTGCTTTGCAGTCTATTCAAGGCATTACAGTTTGTCAGGATGATCCACAGCCTCTGCTCTGCAGCATTTCATGTTCACAGATCCCCAGGCTGATCTCAGTTTAAATGAGTCTTGCTGGGTCACCTATTCTGGGAGCTGGGTGTGTGCAACAGAAGAAGAGTAATTGTCGATTCTGGAGTCTGCATCAACACAACCCATGGGCTGGGGATTTTCCTGTCTGTGTTTCCTCTGTGGCACGGGCAGCTGAAGGACCTCTTGTCTCCTTCCAGATATCATCCCCGGTTCCTGTGATCAATGGAGACATCCGAGGGAAGAAGATTGCTAATATCTCCGACGTGTGTGAGTCCATGAAGCAGCAGCTGCTGGTGCTGGTGGAGTGGGCCAAGTACATCCCCCCCTTCTGTGAGCTGCCCCTGGATGACCAGGCAAGTCCCCCCATCCACCCCACCTCGCTCTGCCCTGGCAAAGGCAGTGGGGAGCCAAAGCCAGCTGAGACCTTCAAAGAAAATGCTCATTGTGCACTCTGTTATCCTGGCTGCTGCAGCTGATTGGAACAGCATCCATACAATGCCAGCACAGGCCCGGCATCCATACAATGCCGGCACGGGCCACTTGCATGTGCCGCTAATCAGCCAATGAGCACAGCCAGATAACACTGAGCTCGAATCAGGTCCCTTATCAGATGAGCATTTTGGGGTCAGACAGTCATTTATTAATTATAGTTTGTGCAGCACTTTGAAAACCTGAAGTGCTATACAAATGCTTGGAGTAATCAGAATTAGCAGGACAGATTTCTGGCCTAAGGTCTGCCCAAAACTTAAAATCTGCCTGTCTCTTGTTGCTTCCCGCCTGGGAATATGTTTGTATCCATGCTCCCAGTGTGGAATTTTGAAACTAAACACCAGTTTGCCCCCAAGGCAGTAGAAAATCTTTTTCCAGGATTAAAAAGCAAGAATATATCTGCATTTAACAGAAATTACTGAAATGACATTTGCGGGTTCCCTAACGAAGATAAGCACTGTGGGTTTGGTGTCCTCTGTAGCACTGCACTGCAGGGTCTCAGGCAGCCGCAGAGAGGTACAAGGAGAGGCCTCCTGTGTAAGTCTAAATTTCAGAGGTCTGCAGCAGATGTTGAAGGACATGATGTGTGCCCGGCCTTGACCAGCACGTGTGGCTGGGATAGCACTTCTGGCAGGGCCAGCACAGGTCCTGTCACAGGTAGGAATGTATTTCCAATCTGCCCAGTGTACAGTCACAAAACCAGCGTCTGTTCTCTTCAGCTAGGACCACTCTCCAGTCCTATTGGCCTAAAGGTAATTTTTATATAATGAAGAAAAAGGATGTCCAGTTGAGAGTATCCAGCTGATCAAAAACGCCTAAATCCTAAATCTGAGCTCTTCAGTAACCATCCAGCAGCACCCCGAGCTCTGGGGAATTCAGTGCTCTTAAAATGAGAGCATGTTTCTTTCTTTTTTATTGTGTGCAAGTGTGAAATTGTTTAAAATTACAAGAAGTCTGTTAAATTGCTAAGGAAAATACAATTCATAAATTATGGAAACCAAAATGGACTCCAATGGCAAATGCCATTTACACAGCAAACAGGCTGCAGCCCAGCACAGACCCGGGGCAGCTCTGCACAACCCATCACATCCTTGTGCCATTTGGAACAGAGGCCCTAAACCTGGCCAGTAATTCTGCAAACTACAGCAACTTCCACATTTTACAACTGTGGGGCTCATTTTACAGTTGTGGGGCTGCAAAATTCCTCAAAGGAGAAAACAAAACCTAGAGATGACATAGTCTCAACCCTGCCTTCCCACAAGGGAGAGGCTGCTCCACAGGCATGAAATAGATCTCCTTTTGCAGAAAAGATCATACCTAACCCCTCATTCTCCTTCTGCACTAAAATGTCAGAATTACCAGGTTTAGTAGGGCAAAGCCATTTTATCTCCAAGTTCTGCTTTGTTGTATTACAACTGTATATTTATCCTAGTTCACAATGAAATGATGTATCTCAGGTCCATCACTGCAAGAACAAATATCAAATGAGATGGTTTTGCCTTGTTGAAATAACTGACTTTAACCCTGCTCAAACAAGCAAATTTTATGGACACAAAAAAGGTGGTTACAAACTTCTTGAATTTGCATTAGGCGGGAAATTTCTAGGTGAGAGCTTTGCTCCCCTCTGGGACTTGCAGTTTTTTCCTTGTCAAAGTTTCATCAGGCAGGAAAGCTCAGTTTTGTGCAGCTCTGGTAATTCCAAGCAGCTCAGCTAACATATCCACCCATGTTTGGACAGCGATAGAGAGAGGCTAGATTTTGGCATCTAGATAAAGATTCTCCAGTATCATGTGTGCGCAGCCTTTTTGCAAGGATCTCCACTCTGTTTATTTTGCATAACCTTTTCTACCATCTGCAAAAAAAAAAAAAAAAAAAAAAAAAAAAAAAAAAANCTCTCCTAGGCATCAGCATCTTTCCTAACCAGAGCTCTCTTTTATGGGTGATACATTCTCCTGGCATTTCTGGTAGGGTAAGACTTCTCTTGGCTCTGTCAGATGCTGAGGATAACAGTGGAAAAGGGGACCATTCCCATCAGGACATACTTTTCAGCATTTCTCTATTAATGTTTAATGATTGTTTTCTCCAGCAGAAGCTCCTGGCTGGACATTAAGAAGCCTCTGTGTCAGGATGTCCAATCGTTAACTTCTCTTTCTGCCTAAATCACTGAAATTTTTAACTGAAGGAGGGCAAAAGATTCAGAACATTCTCAGGAGCCACTGGAGGGTGTAAAATGAAACACTTCAATCATTAACGTCAGAGGAGAAAAACATCCCTTTGGCTTCCCTGTCCCCAATTCCTGTGGCTGTGGAGAGGATGAATGGCCAGGGGGTGACCCCACTGGCCAGCTGGACATGGGTCCCCATGAGTGTGATTTCAGTGGGATGTGGGCACAGCCCAGAGGGACAGCAGCTGTCCAGCAGCAGGGATTGTACTTCTCCCCACTTCCCAGGACAGAGCGTGGTCCCTGGTTCCACGCTTGGTAGGAGCTGTCTGCAAACAGCCCTCTGTGAACATGTCCCACACTGGTGTGAGGTCCTGGGACAGTCTAGCATGGTCTTGCTCATGACATGTGTCCTGAATATGGGATATTTCAGGTGCTGTCTACTATCTGCTGGTTCTGCTGGATTTATAACTGGTTTTGCACAGAACATTTTTTGATCTCTTTATCGCCTGGGACTCAAGAGGGGCCCTCACTCCCCATCCTTGAGTGCAGTACAGGAATGTTGAGCTTTCCCTCTTGCTTACATGAAATCAGAGCCTTGTCTCAGTCTCTGTGTCACCCAAATAACTTTTCCCTGCCCTTGCAGGTAGCACTGCTACGTGCACACGCAGGGGAGCATCTGTTACTGGGAGCTGCCAAGAGGTCCATGGTGTTCAAGGATGTCTTGCTGCTAGGTAAAAACTGCACTTCTGCTCCCAGCCCATCTGCTTCTGTGACGCTTCCCTGCTGGCATGAAGGAGAGGGTGGTTCAGTGTTTGTGGACATCCTTTTTGCAGGGTGGTGGCTTGAGCCGTTCTGTACTTTAGCAAGCCCAGCACAACTTTTGGGTGCAGCTAGGCCTGGCTGACACTGACATCAAGGCCACAACGTGTGGCAGAGTTGGGGACTGTGTGGACATTCACGGTGCACCCCCAGGTTTGTGTAAGCAGGCTGTGGTGGGATTGAGAAAAAAGCTCTCACTCCTTAGTCAGCTTTTTGTCACTTGAGTGGCTCCTGTGTAATGAGAAGCTGCTCTGAAAACACAGATCATAATTTCTGGTGTTCTGAGACAGGAAAAGGGCAGAAGGAGGAACTTCTTAATTCCTCCACCCCCAAAATTATCTCAGCATTAGCTACCTGTGTTTTGAACTCCTTGTGACCCCAGAGAAGTCTTGACCAATGACAAGGTGATGGTCTCTGTGCTGCTTGTCCGAAGGAAATGATCACATCATCCCACGGAACTGCCCCGAGCTGGTGGAGGTGAACCGTGTGGCCATCCGCATCCTGGATGAGCTGGTCCTGCCCTTCCAGGAGCTGCAGATAGATGACAATGAATATGCCTGCTTGAAAGCCATCATCTTCTTTGACCCAGGTATGCCCCAGCTTGGGGAGGGTTACCATCAGAGGGGACTAGTCTGGGTTATGCTGACTAACGCCGGTTCTGAGTGGTAGAAATGCTGCCTGGTCTCCTCTCTGTGCCAAACTGTTCTTAGAGGGAGGGGAGAAGTCAGTCTAAGAAGAGAAAAATTGTCTATCACAGCAGACAATGGGGAGTCAGAGGCAGCTCACCTCAGGCTGTGCCCAGACTTCATGCTGTCGCCGACAGGCAGCTCCTAGGGCAGCAGCCTGGAGAGTTTGCTGTGTGGGTTGTTGCAGATGCCAAGGGACTGAGCGACCCGTCCAAGATCAAGCGGATGCGGTACCAGGTGCAGGTGAGCCTGGAGGATTACATCAACGACCGGCAGTACGACTCGCGGGGCCGCTTCGGCGAGCTGCTGCTGCTGCTGCCCGTGCTGCAGAGCATCACCTGGCAGATGATAGAGCAGATCCAGTTTGTCAAGCTCTTTGGCATGGCTAAAATTGACAACCTGCTGCAGGAGATGCTGCTGGGAGGTGAGTACTTGAGGGTCCAACAAGAAGCCTCTCAGTGTTCCCTGATTATTGTCCCCTGGAGAACCTCCTTAGTCATTGCTCCCTATCTGGAAAAGTTAGAGATGGCCAGCCTGCAGGTCAGCCCTTGACTCACACACAGTCATCTCCCCTGTCCTTGACAGGGGTAACCACGGGTCCTCTACTTCTCCTCACCTAAAGAGATGCATTAGCTGTGCCTCTGTTTACAGAGAGGCATCCCCAGCCCTCTGCACACGGACAAGCTTTGCTGTGCACCTCCCAGACTCCTACCAGGCAGCCACTTCATTAATCCTCCTCTGTCAGAAGGGACTCATCAAAACAAAAAGGTCTGAAAGCTCAGGTTGAAAGAATGTCCCAGATTTTCTAGTGAGAGGATCCAATGGGACAAAACAAAATGAAAAGTTCCCACTGAGCTATTCTCTACATGGGGTTGTGACTCAGGAATATAATCCTGCATAAGAGGACATGCAGGCAGCAGGCAGGGGTTAGTTAGCTCAAGGCATCCATGGAGAAAAAAGGGAAGGGTGTGCTCCAGTGACCTGTGCACAAGCTGGTCATGCACAAAGCCTTGGACACTTGGGTGCAGTGGGTCTGCCCATCTGAACTGTCTCCCTCTGCCACTGTGGCAACTAACGCCTTATGCGTGTTCTTAGGCTCATCGAGTGAAACGCCGCACGCCCACCACCCCCTGCACCCTCACCTGATCCAGGAGAACCTGGGAACAAACGTCATTGTGGCCAACACAATGCCTCCTCAGATGCACAACGGGCAGATGTGTAAGTATATCCAGAGAGACTGAGCTCCCAGGAGAAACCAGGAGCTTTCCAGTGTGCCTGTGGAGGTAGTTTCTACCTTGCACGGAAATTTGCAAGCAAGACAAAGTTTCTGGTAATGAGCATGTGAGAAATTCCTATGCAGAAAGGAGGGAAAGACAAACAGAGAGGTGGGTTAGATTAGATTAGGCCAGACTAACTGATTCAACAAGATAGTCCTTGGCAGACTATAACTTTTACATAGCCCTTAAGGGATGAATGATCCCATCCAGAGCTTAGTGAAATCAGTGGAAAGGCTCCCTTCCCTTGAGTGGTTCAGACACACCTCAGTTTGTCCTCTGCAAAAGCACAGGAGAATCTGGCCCACTGCATGGGGCCACCACTGGGGACCTCGTGCTGAGATGACCTTGGCTGACCAAAAAAGTGGTCAGTACAGGCCAAAACGTCAGCAGCTCCCCTTATTTGATGTTGGTTATTGTGGTTCTCCTGGGGCATCAAACCATGCCTGCATGTCTGGGCTGCCCTACAGCAAACACACAAGCCCTTAAGAGCCTCTGCTGTGCCGACACCTGAACCCCGCACGACTGAGTCCAGATCCCAGTGCTGTCAGGTTTGTGAGGCCCTCTTCTAATTTGGTTTCTCCCTCTTCAGCTACTCCAGAAACTCCACAGCCTTCTCCACCTGCGGGCTCAGGACCAGAGCAGTACAAGCTGCTGCCTGGAGCCATTGCCACCGTGGCAAAGCAGCCCACCTCCATCCCACAGCCTGCCATCACCAAACAGGAGGTCATCTAGCAGCCCACACACCACCTTCGGAAGAGTGAGTGGGAGAAAAGCCTGAACTGACTCTGCCACTGTGAAAAGAGAAGCCATCCAGAGGTCCCTGGGCACAAACACACGGACTTGCTTATTGGACTGACCACCACCAGGAGCTGTCTTCCTGCAGCTACGGACAGCATGTGCCACGGGCAGCCCCGAGTCCCAGAACTAAGGCTAAAGCCTTGCTGAAACCCTCAGTCCTTGTAAAGAGGGCCAGATTCCTGCCTCCCTCTGTGGGGAGGTCGCAGTGACTGCTGCTGGGGACAGGCTGCTGCCCCACTGCCACCTCAGAGCTGGTTCAGCACACACCAGACCCTGCGAACAAGCAATTCCCTGTGCCGTGGGAGTGGAGAGCTTCCCTCCCACAGCCGTGCCAGCCCTCCTGACAGTCCCCAGTCCAGGCAGACTTGGTGGAGGTGGAAGCTCCCCCAGGAGCATCACAGCAGGTGAAGAACATGGGGTTTGCCCAGGCAGCACTGGCAGAACTGTTCCTCAGCCTTGGCTCGTCCCAGGTCTTTGCGTGGTGTCACCCTCCAGCACACTGAGCCCCCCAGCCAGGTCTAACAAACCTTTTCAGCTGGTTCTGGGGCAAAGTTTGGCCCACCAAGATACTCCACTATTTGGATCCCTCTGCCTTTTGAGGGGTTTTGCTATTTCCATGCCATGCCTGCCCTCTCACCACAATGCTCAGAGAGGCAACCACTGCCAAGCCCTTCCCTTGCACCTCTCACTGCCTCCTGGGAATTTGAGGGACCATGGGATTCCAGAGATTTCAGCTAATGGCATGGGGTGACCCCGTTACAGGCTGGCAGCAGTGCCCAAAATATCACCGGCCCAACTACTGCTTCTCAGCAGTCAGAAGACCACTGGATGCCTATTTGGAAGGAAGTGGGGGAAAGATGTAGGAAGGGGAGAGACCTATGAGGGTGAGAAGAGCTTGAGCCTCACAGATTGGACCAAGGTCTTGGGCTGCCCAACTTCTGGGAGCATTGGGACCCAGGATCTCAGTTCAGACCCAGCTTTAATGCTAAGATACACCATACAATCCACTTCTCCAGTGCGGTGCCACTCCTTCAGCTCCGAGTGAGTGGCTGATAACAGATTTATAGGTCTTCATAACATGATAAGAATTCGTTATGACTCCTTCAAACCTCAGAGTGTTTGAGAGCACCAACCTCAAAAATACAGTTTGTGGAGTCCTGCAGAGAAAAGCGACAGAGGTCAAGCAATAACCCTGTCTCACCCAAGCCCCTCGGGTCTTGCCCCAGCCTTGGGTCTGCCCGCCCTGCTCTGCTCCCTCCTGCCCCTGTCCCTGTTTCTCTGTGCCTGCCTGTGCCAAAACCCGGCGGATCTGACCTTTGGTTTACAGCTGGAACCAGGAAAGGAGCCCTCCTGCACCCAGCGCCCACTGCTCCGGGTGCCAGCAGGGCTGGAGCTCCCAGAGCCCTGCACCACTGCAGGCCTGAGTCATTGCTGGCCTCTGGGGAGGATGAGGATGGTGGAACCATGGCTGCCAAGAGGTCTCTGGTGGGGACAAATCTGAGCCAGCTCAGCCAGAGGAGCTGCAGGTCTGTCCCTTGATTTCCAATGCAAAAATGAAACACCTCGTGCTGGCGGTGTCAGAGGTATTGTATGGTCTCAATGCTGGTGGCATCGTACCAAGTAATTTATTGCAATGATGAATCCAATCATTTTCTGTAAATTATTTTGTAAATCACATTGATTATTTATAATTGGGAGATTAAATGCAAAAAACCCCCAACCCTGTAAAAACCAGGCTGTCTTTTCCAACTGCAGCAACCTTTTCCCTGTACGTAGACGTACTTTGTGGGGAATCCTTTTTGGTCCATTTGCACCAAGTATTCCTCGATACTGTACATTAATTTTTGCTGGTTTCTGCCTTCCAATGGAAACAGAAGAATATTTCTTCACAAGAGTTTGTATTCATAAAAAAAAAAAAAGAAAAAAAAAGAAAAATAAATGCAAAAATATTTTCTAACTTTTCCTAGACAGACGGATTTCTTTCTTCTGGGAGGATTTATTTTAAATCGAGGGGCTAACCTCCCTGTTGCTCTGAGCACAAAGCATATGTGTATGGAGAAAAAAGCCCAAACAAGTGTTTGATGCTGTTGCCAGCTGTCACTATTTCCTGGCAAGCCCAATGCTAGCTGGTGTCTGTCCTGAAGCCACGTGTGCTGGAATCATAAGATTGAATGACAATCCCAATTTTCATTAAAAGAAAAACAAACATGAAGAATATTTGCTTCCCTGATTCCGGGGAGCTTAAAGGCTTGAAGTAACCACATTCCAAAAGCCAAGCAAAGGAAGCTAAAATATGTTATTCACACTTCAAACATGTTCATTCTTATGTCCCTCTTGTATTTCAAAGGTAATTTCTGAGCACTTTGGGGTGGGTGATTGTCCCTTGGTACAAACACAGCCACCCTACTGCTGGCAGCAGGTGAGAACCAGACTGAGCCTATGGGGCACAGTAAGATGATCAAGTGAAAATCAATTTATCACTGGTCGGAAAGGTGAAGAAATACACTGGCAATTAGAGAAGGCTCTTAATGACCTGCTTTTCTGACCACGGGAGCCTGTGCTCAGCTGTAGCATGCCCAGGAAGAGAACAGGAAGAGGGGAAAGAGGTGTAGACGGCTGTAAAGATTAGGTTTCTGGGCAGGAACAACATCCAGCATTTTCAGCTCTGATCTGCAGGAGTTGGCCCTCATGTTCCCCCATCTCCTGCCTCTGATGAGAATTGAGGTGGGCAGTCTCGTTCCAGGTACAAGGGATGAGAAGCAGCCTGATTTCCCATCCCATTAGCACATCCAGTGGCTTCCCAGTGACTGTCATGCTGGTGAAAACTGTCAGCAGGGATGAGAGGCAGGGATGAGACCCAGACTGCATTTCAGGACCGTGTGGAGACAGAATTTAGAGCCTGTCTCTACTCTGAGTCAAGGACCTGGGAGAATAGGACAGATCTCAAATAACACGCCCTCACTGCCTGTGCACCTGGGATGATCCAGAGCCACAGCACCACTGCGAGGCCTGAACAAGGGAACCGAAGGCAGTCACGGGACATGTTATCCCAGCACACACAGCACGGAGTGGTTAGTCCAGTCAAGAGAAAGAAAAGGAGTTTGTTCATTCTTTTTAATGTGGAATAAAAAACCCCTGGGACTCCTCTGCTGTGATCCATGGTTGGTTTTACCTGAGTATATGCCCTAAAAACTCCATATATGTAATATCAAATCTTTGAAGCAATAAATTCTCCTGGACTCCTTCCCATGAACTGCTCTATCAAGGTTGCCCTTTACCTGGTTAATCTTAAATCAGTGCAGTTCCTACAGGAACTTATTGCTGGATTCAGCTCACTTGAGGAAAAAAACCGCCATGAACTGTCCCAGAAGCAACCTTGTTCTTAACTGGCATCCTCACTCCCAACTCTCACGTCTTTTGTCACTCCAGCCTGGAATCACCCTGAAACACTGTCTTGCCACTCGTGGGCTGTGTTTTATCGTGCTGGGTTCCCCGGAGCCCACAGGCCACGTCCCAAGGCACAGGAGATGGCTGCTCTGAGTACTGGCCTTTGACACACAACTTCCTTACATTGTTTTTGAACACAAGAGCTTTCTGTGCCTGCAGCTCAGCCTAGGGATGATTTCCTGGAGAGCACTATCTCCGGCTGCGGAATCTTTTCATGATGTCCAAGCAAAGATCTGTGAAAGTGGTATTTTTAGGTCCTTTGGCCACTATGAAATGCATTCTTTTCATATTCCTTATATAACTTCCATCTGAAAGAGCCAGCAGGCTTTGGAGCCTTTTCCACAGCTTTCCTATCTCAGTGGGAGGAGGGAAAAAAAAAGGCAAACAAGTTTTATGGCCTGCATATCATCTCTGACAAAAGCAACTATTGCTGCTATTAAACTTACAAGTGCACACACAGGCATAGATAGTCATGAACACCAAGAGGCAGCAGGGACAGCTCAGCAACGTGGCACTGCTGAGCCAGGCAATTCCATGTGCCAGGCTGGCCAGTTCCCTCAGGGCTTGATGCAAATATCACCAACCATTTGGGGAACTCAGGCCACACACTGCACAAGCCCTTTCCACTCAGAGAGGCTGGAGGAGGAATGGTAAGGTGTGGGTATGTTTAAAATCCCTCTCCCCATTCCGAATTGAGGTGTGACCCTGACGATCATAAACACACCTAGCACCTGAAAAATTGCCAGCCAGGCCAATAAAAATGGCAATATATTGTCAGCTTCGTTGGGTGAGAGTGAGCAGGAGAGCTTGGCACAAACAACACTGCAGTCACGACCTGCAGTTCAGTGTCCTGTGAGAGAGAGGAGGCTGCTGGGACCAACAGAGTGCTCCCAGTTCAAGCCCTGGGGAAGAAGAGCTCTGAGTCTAACCTGGCTCTGGGAAAGAAGGTTTGGGAACTTCCTAGGCTTGCTCTGGCTTTGGATCTGGAGTGATGCCAGGCTTACTTGATCATGACCAACATCCTCCAGAGGCCTGAGGGCAGCTCAAACCTGGAGATCAGTCGTGGGTTACACAAACCCCCGGGCTCTGCTGCCAGGCTCCACTCCAGCCCCTCACATCTGGTGGCTCTGCCTGGCTGGAACCTGCAGTTCCTTGTGACCCCATGGATTCACAAAGACCAGGGACCCCTTGCCAGCCTGGGGGACCCCACACCAGATGAGGGGTCTGGGGGAGGTGTTGTGATTCCCCAGCTCCACCTAGAAACTGGGTGCAAGAAACAGCACAAGAGCTGCCCGAGGGAATGCCTGGATAGACACCCACCACAGAAAGCATCCCAAGTCAGACAGGAATTCCTCTCTGCTGCTGCCAACCCAGGTGTCAGCACTGGCTGGAACATGACATGTTCCCCCTCACTGACCGAGAAAGGCATTAAAATAAAGTAACTCATAACACTCTGTTCCTTTCCAGGACTCTCCAAAATGTCACTGTGCCTTAAAAACATTTATTAATTAATCCTGCTGATGGGTTACTTACCATTAACCAATGACATGGAGCACACTGGTTCATGCATATCCTAGAATCCACTCACAGCAGATTTGCAGGGACAAGCAACTGAGAAAAAAGCTTGAGGCAGACGCAGCAAAGAGAAGCCTTAGTGCCAGACCCAGAATGCCTGACTCTGAACTACAGCACTTCCAGCACAGGTAACGGATAACCATTGGGATCCTCGCTTCTGAGTGGGTTTTAGCCCTCTCTTAACAATATTTTAAGGTGTGGGATTAGAGTGGCACTTTCTCACCTGGGAGAGCACACGGGAGACCTGCTGGGCTGCTCGCCCATAGAGGAGGTGGTGGAGACAGCTCCAGCATTGCAGGATCTTTTTTTTTTCCATTGAAATCCTGCTATTTCTTGCGTGCAGCTCCTCCCCTCACAGTCCACCACACAGCTGCATTCCTTCACCCCAAGGACGCACAAAGATATCACTCAGGGGTTACTCCAAAACCCAGCCCTGCTTCACTCCTTCCCACTGATGGATGGGCTTGTGATGAACCCCAGGCTGAAAGCCCCAAGAGCAGGAGCACCCAGTCCAACCCAGCAATGCTTCCCTCATTCTGCCCTGGAATCGTCTGGAAATCATCCTCCACCATTTACAAACTGGTTTCTTGCAGGAGCACACCTGAGTGTTTCTACTGCTCTAACAGCTGCAGCCTGTGCCATGGAGGGGCTGCAAGGAGCAGCTGCCCACGTCCCTGGGCAGCACCATCACAGCCCCTTGCAAGGGTTAATCCTGCCAGGGACCCATCCTGCCTCAGAGGCAGCTGCTCTCCTTCCAGTGTGCAAGAGCATCAGGAAACGCAGTGAAAGGAAATGCTCAGTTCAGAGTAAACTGGGCGTTGGACGAGATGACCTTTAAATGTTCTTTCCAACCTAAGTTATTCTGTGATTCTATGAAATTAAACGACAAAAATCTTGTAATATTTAAAATATTCAGACGTCCTTGCCAAGCACATTCCTTGCCAAGCTTTTGCAAAAAACACTGCTGGTCTTGAAGCTGGTAAAGACAAGGAGAGGGGAAGTCTTCCCTCAAAGCCTGGGCTGGGTAAGGCTGTGTGTGTCTGTGTCTCACCACACACTGGGCTTTCTGGGGGTCTAACAGCACCTTAGCACAGCTTTGCGTGCCTGGGTGGTGGGTGCCTGCCTGTGTACAGCTGCTTTGGCAGCAGATGATGCAGATTTGTGTGCATTTGCACATTAGTGCCTGTTTCCATAGTTGTGCATGTGGGTCTGGCCTGCCATCTGTGCGTGGGGAGGGCACGAGCAGAGCAGGGGTGGTCCCCGGCAGCGCAGCGCGTGCTGCTCCCAGCTGAGGCTCCCCTCTGTGAGATCCCCTCCTCACACCGCCACACGCAGGGTGACAGCAGGCATGGAAGCCTGTCCTGGAGGATGCACGCTTCCAGGCTTTGAGTGGAATATTTATGGTAATTTAGGGCATATTTTCTTAGTCGCTTCCTCCTCTGAGCGCAGAGGAATGGCTGTTGGATTGTATCACAGACAGGCACCATGTCTGGAGCCTGGTATAGCCCTGCCTGGGGTGATTAGTAGGGACTGCTGCTCCCCTACAGCCCTTCCCATTCTGCTGGACTGGTGCAGGAGAAGCAGCTCAGGCTGGAGACAGAAGCTCCCACACTCGCAGACCTTGTCCAGCACTGCAGCGTGAGTGGCTCTCTGCTCTGATGCTGAGCTGCCCAAAAGGGTTCTGTAGTTTGTGGGGCCCAGGGGTTCCACCTGCAACCCAAGGACCAGAGCCCCTCCTGGACTGAACTGCTCACAGATTATCTTTATTACAGGACTGTTATGTTTGCACAGTTTAGTGATTTAATATCAGTTTAAAGCCTTCTCTGTGAGCAGTGCTGTTTGAAGTCATGCTCTCGCTTTTCAGCCTGAGCTTGCCAAGACTGTAAAATGTTTATTGCTAATGGTGGAAAAGCTTAAAGAAGCCAAGATAACTTTCCCAGGCTGCGTATTAAGACTGGGATCGGATAAGTAAATAAGTGAAGAGTATTACATGGACTTCATTAAATATCAACCAACACCAACAGCCACTCATTTATAACACAACGGCAGAGCATGGGAGCACCCAGGAGCGGAGCTGAGAAAGGTATGAATCACATGTGATAGGAGAGATGAACATGAGAAGGGCTGGATTCCCCGCGGGGCTCCAGGTGTGGTTCCCAAGGTCACAACACAACTCCTGACGAAAACTCCTGCAAAGACTCTAGGTTGACTCTAGACCTGATGGAGCGGCAGGGTTGGTGGGGTTCATCTCCTCTCAGCCAGGGAGGGTCGTGGGCATGTGGTGCTGCATGTCCTTCTCCCCTCTGATGCAGTGGACAAGGACAAAACTCTCCTTCCTAGGAAGGAGAATTTAAATTCAGGCTACAGCTATCACATCTCCTGGAACTGTCAGTTCCTGGATGTTTGTTTTCAGTTTTCAGCTTTTACTTCCTTATAGACAGGTTCTGCCTTTACTGGTTTCTAGTCACAGGATGCCAACACCAGGAAGAGTAAATTACAGAAGCTCTTGCTACAGTGCCTGTGATTTCTTGTGCCAGTATTTTCAAACTCCCCCAACAACTTGGCTTGATGCTTGAACCCCTTCACTTCCATTCACCACCCACTGCTCTCCATGAGTTCAACACTCCCCACGTAAGAAAAACTGAGGTGAGGTAGTCACTTCATTTGGAGGCCATCCCCAGGTTATATTTCACTTCCACTTCTTCCTCATTATGCAGTATCCTCACTTCTATTTTCCTTCATCATTCTCTCTCACCTGCCTAAGGCTTTTGCTCTTATTTTAATTTAATTTTTCCTATCTCTCGATTGTTACTGATTCTCCCTTATTCCTGCCCTTCCTGTTCCCCAAAACAGAGCTACATTCACACGTCACTCCTTCCAAACATCCCTGCTCACTCCTAACACCCTGTTGCAGCAGCCATTAACCAGTCAGGACTGGAACTGTCACCTCCCTGCTAAATTTTCCTCCCTTGTTTGAGAGGTGCAAATTCCAAGCAGATTTTGCAACCTTTAGCATAAATTCCTGTTTGCAGCTCCAGTATTTCCCAGCTGTTTGATGCTTTGAAGCCTTTTCTCAGATCAGCAATAAGCTGGATCAGGTGATTCAGGAAACTGTCATCCCTTCAGCTGTGAGGCCACAGATCTATCTCCACAGCACACCCTTTGTCCCTCTCCCCAAGCTGTCTGTAGCTGCCAGATTCAGGCTCTTACTTCTGCCCTGGGACTTCAGGTCCTACCTGGCTGCTTCTGTCACACTTGTGCTGCAGGTCTCTGTGCCTGGGAGCTGTATGAATGGAAATGGGAGCAACGCAAAATCTCCTGAGGTCCCTTCCGACCTCATTTATCCCACAATCCACTAGAAAGGGCATGGAGCAACATCACAAACAGGTCAAATTCACTCAGATCCAAACCGGACCCAGCTTCAGGCACCAGTTTGCCAGGCTGCACCCAGGTCTGGGCTTGACCATGAGCACAAGGTGGAATGAAAGTATTCCCCTTCCCTGGAACACCTCTCTGCAGGTGAACACCTGTGACACGCTCCATTTGTTTCCATACTGGCATATCTCTTGCCAGGTACAGTGTCACTGAAACATCTTCTACTTTGGAAGGATGAGCCCTTGGCAGAGAAATAAACCAGAGCTGAATCTTGTACGCTGCAGGAGGGCCTTGATTCCCACTGCAAGTTCCTGGGATTCCCACTGCAGGTTTCTGGGATTCCCACTCTTTGTCCAGCTATCTTTGACTCCCTCTCCTGGCCGAAAACACGGGTTACAGCCGAGAGAGAAGAGCAGAAACCACCGCGCCCTAGGGACAGTCCCTTGCAGGATGCTGAGGCGTTTGCAATCTGACTCTGCGTCCCTTCATCTGTGGGGTTAAACGTGGCATTTCCCCCTCCCCAGCACTCCCCGCTGAACCCTTTTTAATGCAGCAAACCGGGGAGTGACCATCTTTTTTAGTACAAATTCCACTCAGAGACGTCAGGCATCACCACCTGAACTCCTGCGGGATAATACGGTTTTCTGTCCTGTCAAAAACCAAACCAACGCCGTACTACTCCAAAATTGTCCCTTTATTAACATTTAGTCCTTCTGCTGCCGTTTAAATCCAGGATACAGCTGGGACATCTCTCGGGCCCCGCTTCCATCCAGCTGTGCTCGCCTGGACCCTGGTGTGAGGCTGCCCGTGCTGCGGTCAGTGATCCCACATCAGCTCTGGCTGGCAGGGGGAGGCTCCCGGGCCCGCAGATGGTGCTGTGGCCCCGTTCTCGCTGCCTTCCTCCTCTGTTCGGGTCGCTGCTGTGTCTCAGGTACCGGCTTGGCCACAACGGGGGGGCAAAGGCTCTGCTGTGGCTGGGAGAGGCGCTGGGATACATGTATATATATGTTTTAATACATTTTATATATATATAAAATGCATTTTTATATAATATGTGATTATATATTATATATAAATAGTATGTAATCTATAGATTATATAGGTAAATACATTGGCTGCATGTTATGTAATTGCATGTATTATATAGCAATGTTATATATTATATACACACGTAACATACATCTGAACATTTGTACATATATAAAAATGTATATATACACACCTATATACGAATGTATACATACACACACATATAATACATACATAATAAAAGTGTAACTTATATAATATATATTCTACATACATATAAAATGTGTTTTATAAATGTAAAATGCCTTTATAAAATGCATTTTATAAAATATATGTACTTTTTATCTATACATATGTGTATATATGTATACGTGTGTGTGTATATATATATGTGTGTATATATATGTATATATATAAAATTCTGCCTTCGTGGCTCCCGGCTGGAGGCAGTGGCCTGCCGTTGTCACAGAGCATGAGGTGTAAGTGAAGGACAGATGTCCCTCCGGGAAGCGGCCCCGGAGCTCCCGGTCGCTGCACGGAGCAGATGCCAGGGGTGGAGGAACCCCCGGATTTCGGGCCCGAGGCCGAACCGCAGCGGCGCTGACCCCGCTGAGGGCCCGGGGCTCTCCCGAGGGCGCGGCCCCGCCCGGTGCCGCCCNTCTCCGGCGCTCGGGGGTCGGGTGCTGCCCAGCCCAGGCTGTGACCGGGTGAAACGCGTCCCTGTGAGCGATCCCGGGGGCCGTGCCGACCAGCCTGGGGAAGGTGAGGTGGGAGCGAGGCACTGAGAGGGCTGTCGGTGCAGGAGGAAGGCGGGTGTGGGTGCCAAGTGTCCGTGTGGCAGGCGGTTCCCCTGTGACAGCCAGGAGCGGTGTGATGTGCTGTGAGTGATTCTGAATGCGAACAGCTCAGCAAAATAAAGCCATGTTTCCCTGCCAGCCCCAGGTCCAGCTGCAGGAATTAGTCAGGCTCGTCGTTTTCTACTTTTTCAGTCATCTGTATCCACTTGTGGCTGGATTTGGAGTTTCAGCTCCCAGGTCAGGCATATTGGCATTACACTGAAAAGTTAAAACTAGATTAAGCCAGCTTCAATACCCTCACAGTGCTGGCATAAGAGTCTGCAATTTTCTTACCTGCTCATCCAGTCTGTGCACTTGCAGCCATTTCTTATATTCCCGAGTGCTGCTCCTCCTGAATTGCTCAAAATATTCACCTGGGCAGAGGTGCTGGGAAGTGCATGTGTTTGCCAGAGAAGTTAAGGAAAACTCCTGGCTGTGTGGGCTTAGAGGGGGGAGCTTCTCAGAAGAAAGTGTAATGCGACCAAATGTGAGAATGCTGCCAAACTGGGATGTTTGCTTTGCTTTAGTTTCCAACTGGACGTAGGAAGTAACCGTTAAGGCAAATAAAATTCTGTGTTTTGCAATGAAGCTGTGTAATTCTGTATTTTAAGTTTGTTTGCGTAGGTTTCATCCAAGGCAGCTTTCTACCTGCTAGGTAGGATAAAGAGATTAGAGTAACTTGCACTTTCTAATCTTGGTAGGAGAATTAAAATGAACGGTGTGTCTTGACTGTAGCACTGGTTCTTGGAAAGGCAACATCTTTAGTTAGGAAACAGAGGGATACAGAACATAATAAATATGTAAACAGTCAGTGTGGTTGTAAGTCTGTGGGTTTGTTTGTCACGTGCAGCACTTGTTTTTTGACAGATTCCTGCTGCATTATGTCAGGAGACAGCGACTGCACCAGGACGAGTCCGTCAGCAGGGTCTCCGTCAGACAATGAGCTCCTGCCAGACCGGCCAAAGTATGTTTGTACCCTGTCTCCTGATCTCGTTACCAAAGCCCGGGAGGAGCTCCAGGAGAAGCCTGAATGGAGGCTCCGCGATGTGCAGGCACTCCGAGATATGGTGTGCAAGGACTATCCTTCCCTGGGAACGTGCCTGGACGATGCTTTTTTGCTAAGGTTCCTCCGAGCCAGGAAGTTTGATTACGATCGAGCGCTTCAGCTCCTGGTGAACTACCACACCTGCAGGAGAACCTGGCCGGAGGTGTTCAGTAACCTGAAGCCGTCTGCAATAAAGCCTGTCCTGGAGTCAGGCTTTGTCACTGTGCTGCCTCACCGGGACCCGCAGGGACGCCACGTCGTCTGCATCCGCCCAGGTACTCAGTCCTGAGTGTCTCTGTACCCCATCCTCGAGGTGTGTCTGGGCCAAAAGCCTGTTCCCTGCTCTCCTGTGGACAGTGGTGACTTGCACTTGTGGGCTCTCTCAAATTTGGAAAGCTACCTTGGGAAGGGACACGCTGGTCCTTAGCCAGCATTATTCCAGTTCCTTTTCCTCTGTCAGCAATAACTGCAGTCATGGCAAAATGAAAATGCAGAGAGGTCGATGAAATACCAGGCAATTCAAGAAAAGTTAATATGCAATAACTCAAATTGAACCAGGGCCGCTGGCCTACCCTTAGAAACTTGTAATTTGTTTTTACAATAAGCGGAGAGAGGAGCCTATAGCTCTGACTCCTGTGTAAATAATCAGAGTCTTTCATGTGCTTTTGGTGCTGCCAGGCTTGCTGTAAATTTGTCTTCATTCATTCTCCTCTTTTCCATTTACCTGCCTTCTTTCTGAGCTGAAACTGCTTTTAATGAGCTGTGCTAGGTGGAGAATGGGGTTCTTGAAACCATTGCCTTTGCTCCCTGAAGTAAACATGAGTTGCCATTTACCTCTTGCTTAAGAAAGGCTGCTCTGAACTAGAACTGTGGCTATAAAGACTAACTTTTGAGTCCAGGAAAACAGAAAATCAGTTTTTTGGAATGTGTATTGTTAGCTTATCTTCACTCTCCGACTTACCATCCCTGTCTTGTAACCTCAGACAGATGGACACCCAGTAATTATCCGATTACTGAGAACATTCGTGCCATATACTTAACCTTAGAAAAACTCATTCAGTCCGAAGAGACCCAGGTGAATGGAATTGTAATCCTGGCAGACTACAAAGGAGTCAGCTTATCTAAGGCGTCTCATTTTGGTCCTTTTGTAGCCAAAAAAGTGATTGGAATTCTTCAGGTAAGACCTGAACTGGTGGGAAAATAAGCTTGTGCATTTTAAATGATTGCTTCTGTGTGTAGAGTTCTTGACTATGTCACCACAAACTTCATCATCTTGGCTTTCACTAGCAGAGTTAACCACGTCTCTGCCCAACCAGTTTCTCACACCTTTATGACCAACTTACCTCACTTGCCCCTTTTTTTGACTTTTGCATCCCTAAAACTAAATTTGCATTAGAAATGCAAACTTTGAGTTGGAAGAGACAAAAGCAGTTCTGCTAGGTAGTGGGAAGGAAGAAAGAGCAGAGAATTACAGTTAGAGAGGAGACAGTGAGGAAACGGCCTGGTATTTAAATGGTTCCTGTTGGCCAAGATGGAACCAACCACGGGGCAAGTGCAGGTTCCAGCTCAAGTGCTGCTGCAAAAATTTTAAGAGGACTTTTCAATGGGTGTGATTTGAGGAGGATTTCCATCCATGCCCTGAAGGCAGAGGTTTCTTTAGCACAGGGGCAGCAAAAGAGACAATAATGAAAAGCGTCTCTGCCTGGATGTGTGGAAGGAAAGTGGTGGAGAGCAAGTTAGAGCAAGGGTGTAAACACAGGGAAGCTGGACAAAACGGGAAGGGGAAAGAACTGAGGAGTAGCCTGGCCAAAATGGCAGGAAGGTTTGATGATTTCACTTGATGTTGGTACAGTCTGGAGGAGTGAGATGAGGAAACTTCTCTTGAGTGGGTTCATTCCATCATTACTTTTGTTCTGGCCTGAGCTGGTTACATCCTTTATTGTATCCATGGGGGGATCAGGGAGGACAGGGTGAATCAGGGGAGTGTATGGAGATGAGGCTGCTGAGTTGAGGAATGCCTTTATAAGAACTCACTCCTTTACATTATGCTCTAAATGTGTCATTTAACTGTAAGCCCATTTTTAATTCGTACAAATAAAGCCATGGGTGTCCTGCTGTTCCTACTGGAAGATATTCACAAAACAATAGCTGGACTTGGGGAAGGACATAAAGGCATGGTGGAATATAAATGTGTTGCATCAACCTTGCTGAGCTGCAGCTCCTGTAAAGATGAACTAGTTCAGTGATGTTCCTATGGAGAAAAATAACTCCAGCAGTGCCTGTTGTCTGCTTTTCACTCCAAGCACTGACTGATTTGTATATGTAGAGCTGGTTACAGAGGAAAGAAACTTTACTGAGTCCTTAATTGCTGATCATGAGCTTTTCCCTTTGAAAAATATTTCTGCAAATAAATTTCTCCAGCAGAAATCCCATAGTTAGCTATTGTTTTAAACTGTCCTGTATGGGAAACAGTGTGTCCTAGCAATATTAGTTTCCTTCTTCACATAAAAACACATTTTAGAGTATATTGGGCACCAAGTCTTGTTGCTGGACACACTGTTAGAAGCAGCCTGCTCTGGCACTGAGTGTGGTGCACTCCTCAGGAGCTGCAGACATCACTTTGTGATTGCATCCTTATCAGAGTTGGGAATACCCAAAGGACAAGGATTATCTAAGTGTTTTTGTCAAGGGACATAAACATCAATATTAGAGATGAGGATCTACTGACAGCAGTGTATTTTTTGATGGAGGGTTTTCTTGTCCCTTGACTTTGTTTTTATGCTGACAGCTGTCATCCTAGGACTGCTCTCTATAACCAGTTGAATTTCTGTTGTTGTTGAATTCCTGGTTTGTGTTGGTACCTCAGATTAAAGTTGGGGAGCCAGTGGGGTTGTGCTGGCAATCAGTCTCAGGAAATTTGAAAAAGAGAAAGATGGCAAATGTTTTTCAAACTGCATTATAAAAATCTTCTTTACCCTTCAGGATGGATTCCCCATTCGAATAAAGGCTGTTAACATAATAAATGAGCCTCGTATATTCAAAGGCATTTTTGCAATCATCAAGCCTTTTCTGAAGGAAAAGATCGCAAACAGGGTAAGGATTTGTGTAATTTTAACATTAATATTGATGTTTGCAAGTTCCTTGCTTGGCCGCTCTAAGTAGAAAAGAAAAAAAAAAGGAAAAATTATAATACTTGACAGCTAGAAAAATGTTGGTACTATTTTACTTTCTGCTTTAATTTTTAAAAATATGCCTGTTGGGAAAATTCTCTGTGAGACAGAAACTTTGAGGAATTCAATACTGTCATAATATTAATATGGAACTTTAGTACATATGCTCTGTATCGAGGACATTATCCAGGACATGTGGGCCAGTAGCACTTTGTTTATGAGGTGGTGCCACAGGAAAACTGTTGCGCCTTCCTTGCTCTTTTCCCTTGTGCAAGGGTCCTGTGTGGCACAAGTATCCTCTCCACAGGACTGTGGTTGCCAAGGATGATTTTTTTTTTCCCCACAAGGATAAGTACTTTCAACCCCACGAGGGATCCTGGGGATGAACTGAATTTGGAACCTCCACCCAGGCACATGTCAGGTCTCTCTTGCTGAGATTTAATCTGCACTAGGTGTGGATTGTCTCAAGGCTTCTCTCACTGGTGTGTCTGACTGCACCTGCCCACTGTTCTGTGCTGCCACTTGCTCATAAACACATCACTCCTAAAATTTGTTCTTTAGCTCAAAATAAGCTTGTTAGCTGACTGTTCCTGTCAGCTGTTAGCTTACTTTACAGCAATTTGCTGTAAAGGGTTTGATGTGCACTTTTAAAGCTCTTTTCGCTTTCTTCTTCAGTTTTTTCTTCATGGCTGTGATCTGAATTCCCTTCACCAAAACATTCCTCCAGTGATCCTTCCTGAAGAGTATGGTGGTACTGCAGGCAAGCTGGACATCTCTGCCTGGAATGAGCTGCTGCTGGCCTCTGAAGAGGACTTCCTGCACGATTTCTCAGAGCTGGTGCTCCAGTGTGACAGCTCTCCTCACGACCTGCTAGTGAGTGGGGATGCTGATGAAAAGCAGTGTGATGATTCCCTGCGAGGGATGAAACCTCAGCTCTATTACTGTTACTAACAAACCACTGGAGGGAGGTTTTCCAGCACAGTTAAGATCTGCTCTGTAGGTGATGTTGTGAACTCTGCCTTACTCCTAAACCTGCAGTTTAGGGACAGACTGCTGAGGCACTTTACACTGTAGAACCAAAGGAAGCTGGTGAGGGCACAATGGGGGCAGGGCAGAGTTCGGGGAGGGTAAAAGCAAAGAGCACAAGTTATGTAGAAAACTTGAGGCTCATCAACCTCTGTGTGAATGATGCAAACTGGCCTATTCTTTCCAGTGATAAAGGGAAAAAAATATTGCAGATAGGGAAGCTTGACAGTTTCTTGTCCCCGCCCCACACAGGTGAAAAGTGAGGATGATTTACGAGCTTTGTGATCATCTGGTCCCTTCCCCTTCTGCAAACACCAGTAATGCAAGACAGGAAAATGGCTTTTGAACCCTGCAAAATATAATTCTGTAGTGAAGATTGCTTAAAACCATAAGAGTCTAACTTGGCCTGTCCTCTGTCACGTGGTTCAGATTGTGAGTTGGTGTTTCTGAAATATCTCAGTGAACATTCGTCTCAAATTAATACAGAACAAAATTTACTCATGAATACCTGTATCATCTCTTAAACTTCCTCACAGCTGGAAGAAGTGTGACCGATGGATTAACTACTGTAACATTTATACCAAGGTTTATACAGCAGATGCAATCTTCATTTTCAGAAAACAGGAAGTTTTTCAGATCATTTACTAAAGCTTTTGATTGGACAACAGCTTCAAATAACGAGGTTTAGGACCAAATGAAAGAAAGCTGTGTTAGCTACCTTCCCACATTGACAGTTCTTTTCTGGTTGAGATAAGGAATTGGGTAAGTACGTCATACCCAGGATTTGTGAGGAGGTTTTGTAGCAGTTGGCATGTGATGTATAGAAGGCAATACTTCATGTAAGACAGCAAGGTGCTGCTTTAGCTTGTTACTTCGGGCTGAATTTGAGTTTTAAGTCTGTGAAACCAAATGCAGACAGGCTTTTAAAAAGCACATTCTTAAATTTCCTGATATAGTAGCATTTTGTTGACTGTGCTTGTCAGCTCTTTTGTGAAATGTTACAGCTTGGTTTTTAACTTTGTTGACCTCTTTTGTCTTTGGTTTTCATGTTCCTGTATGAAGTTAGACTTGAATCATCTCCGTGATATTTACCCATAACTTGTATGCCTGTGCTTCTAGGTCTTTGTCTAGAGACAGAACTAACATTGATGTCAAACCAGGGTAAGATACCTGTGTCTAAATAAGCTGTTCCCACTCCCCAAGTTAATTTTGTTTAATGGTCTTGAATTAGAATTTAACTCTCAGCACACTCTTTGCACACGTTTTTCTGCACTATAATGGTGTGGAGATGGGAAACCTCACTAGGATGAGGAAAGCACAGTCTGTTACTTCAAGATTAAATAATTCACTATTTGGTGGAAAAGAACATCCCTTCTAATTGGGAACTTATCACTAGAGCACTTTCTCTGGATGAAATCTTGATTTAGTGCCAAATGTGATTATAGGCACCAGTTACATTTCTGTAAATATAAAACTTAAAATATCTTGAGGATCTCAGACATTCATTTTTCAAAGTGCCAAACTCTGTTTTGAATGTCCTTCTTCCTCCCAGTCCCCTTGCAACATGACTGCACTGCCAAAAGGAGATTCCTGTACGGCTGTAACGACTTCCTGACCTGGCAGCAGACCTCATCCTGGAACTAAGGGGTGGCAAATGCCATACCTGTCATCCTGACATTATAAAAAGAGACTGGGTTCTGAAAGGGGGTAAAACCGTGAAGCTTTTTTTCGTTTCTGGGTGGCAGTCCAGAATCTGTAGGAGCAGAAAACTCATCACATGGACAGTTGTAGATTAAAGGTGGGAAGAGATTAATTTTCCTCAGTGAAAGCATCTCATTTTTCTTGCTTTTAGAAATCAATTGTAACTCCTCTTTGATACCTATTACCTTTAGTGCAGGGAAAAAAACAAACTACCATTTTCATCTACTTAAAATAAGGTAAAAGAGTACTGCTAGGAAGCTCCTCCTTTGTGAATATGCTCTGTGTTTTGCAGAAATTAATTCAGTTTTTTGCCACCTAGAAGCCAGTAGCACACAGCACCAGGACGTGGACAGGTAAGTGGCTGCCCACACTGCTGAACTGCTAGAACAGAGAGAGTGGTGCTTCTGTTGTTTTAGTGCCTCTTAATTCCAGTCACAATGTACAACTAAAAAAAAAATAGAATGGACATTTTACGTAGAGATGAAGGCCTGACTGATAGTCTTTACTTAATTGTGCTGCAGGGTTGGAAGTGGGGATATATTGACTGTAGGAACAGCTACTTTCATCCCCTTATGTAACTACTCTAGAGAGGGAGGTTGGATATTCAAAATTCAATTTAGGGTCCTTCAAAGAGAAATAAATCTAGTGATGTTCAGCAGATGGCTGAGGAACCTCTACAAAACTCACCTTTTTCAAGCTTTTATATTCTCTTGCATGCCTTAAATAGTAGGCAGACTAGATCCACCTCACCCTCTTCTTTCCTCTGCTCACTAAGAATAAAGAATATGATTTAAACATAATAAATGAGGCTGTATGATTGTGCTGGGTTTGGCTGGGGTAGAATTTTCTTCACCGGAGTCAGTGTGGCACTGTGAGAGCGAGCAGCTGCAGTGCTGGCCAGGGTTAAACCACCACACTTGCCACTGCTGAAAAGTGCCAGTCTTGTGCCTCCAGAACTTCTTTTTCTTAAAGCTGGATCCTGGGCAGTGGATGTCAGGATGCTGAATTAAGCCAGGCTTTAGCAGGCGTCTCTTATTTCTAATTTGCTGTTTCTTGGCTTTAGAACTCAGCCAGGAGTTGCAGCTTCACTGAGCTGTGTCTCCAACCCTGAACTATCTCAAACCAGTGCTTGGCATGTCTTACAGAAAGCACAGCCCTGGCTTATGTGTGCCTGGCTACATAGAGCTGAGAATGTTCTTTGAGCTTTAGCACTTAGCAGCAAAGAAATCAGTTTGTTCCCAGAACTTCTCGTGTCAGCATTTGGAAAATAAACATTTGTGTCAAGTAGAGCATCTCCTTATCTGCAAGTTAAGAGAATAGCTAGGAAAAGCTTACAGGATGGGGTAGTTTTTTTGCTTGGGGGTTGTTTGGGTTTTTTTACAGCACAGCAACCACTTTGTTCCTTCTTCCCACTTGAAATAGCTTTGTTTTCCAAGGTTATATGCCTTTCCCAGTACATAAGCCATCCCTGCCAAATCCAATATGTAATAAGGAAGGATACTTGAACTGGTGTTAGGTGGCACAAAAGGTAGCTGCAAACTGTACATAAAAGTACTTGAATTTATACTCTTGCAAATGGGTGTTATGAACCCTGAGGTATTTTCAGGAACTGGCTGAACTATCACTTTTGTTAAATCTCATTTTGGCATGAGTTAATCATTGTGTTATTCAAATATTAATTTTGCCTTCTGTTATATGTGGGCCTAGAGGTGTTGAGTGGTTAAGTGTACATCTTATTTTGACAAAATTTATTTTTATATTGCATTTTATAAAATGAAGTCGTCAAAAATGTGTAATTTTATGATGCATGACCAGGTGATTAAACACGTTGTAACAGCTGCGCATTTGATATTTTCAATACCTTTGTCTTGTGTCATGCTGGGCTATTTTACTGTAAACATCAATAACAACACACAAGTTCCACATTTACCCACAGTTGCTGCTACACATAATCACCACAGCACTGCCTTAGCAAAAGGTGTTGCTTTCTGCTGGAGAACTGAAGTTGAGCAACTTCAAGGAACAGGATTTGACATTCAGAGACTCACGTGGAAGATGCTGTTTGTTTCAAAAGAAATATGTCACTTGGTATTTGGAGAAAACACCCAGTCACATCCAGCTGGACCCTGCAGCAGCTGATCACTGTATGTGGTATTTTCTACTGGAGAAATAACTGCTGTTTCTTAACACTTCAACAGCGCTGGGCCAGTTTCAGTAGTTAGTCTGCTTTATTCAAATGAGTTTACAGTGCAAATACCTTAGAGCCAATAATAATAGTAATAATAATTCCATGTATGTTACTTTTATTAAGCATACTGGACAAGTGATATCAATCAATAAGCTCTGTTTTTCCAACATAATCATAAAGTTGATTAAGCTATTCATACACTTACCACTCTATCTGGCAAACATCCTAAAAAAGAAGTTACCATAGAAATTGCCTCTTAAAAAGGGGCAAGTTTGTCTTAAAAAGAATTAAGAGTTAACCAGTTTTTCAACTTCAGAGTTCTGTTCTTTTGGTGAGGAATAAGGGTGCTTTTTTTGCCACAACACAAAGTAATTTAAATAAACTTTTCCTGTAAATAAACTTTTGCAGTGGAATGTAGAAATCAAGCAGCATGGCTTACACCTCCAGAAACTGAAGCATTAGCATAGTAGTGCATTATGCTGATTATAATTGTTCTTTAAAATATATTACTTCATATTTAACTAAATGTTAACTTTTCAATAGAAGGTTGTGGCTATTGGACAGAACAGAATTTCTTTTGTGCTTTTGACAGCACAGCTGTAGTGAATTTTAAAAATGCAGTAATAACCCTGGTGAAGGTTAAAATAGAAAGATAACTGATAATTCTGAGGCTCCATCAAGCATTATGCAATATATAACTTTCTATCCAACTGCATTTTAATACCAACATAAGAAACAGTAACTAAAGCAATAAATGAACATTTTGGCTTTCAGCAAAGAGTTCCCCACTTTTGTAAGCTCAGACAGGTGCAGGAACTTAACTGAAGTCTCTATTAGTAAGGACAAGAGGAGCCACTAAGGTCCAAAGATAGAGAAGCAGACAAACCCAGCTGGAGGTCATCTTCACCCACACGGCTGGCCACTTACTTGTCATGGTTTTGAAATCTGCATCAGGGCTAAAAAGCAAAGAAGTCCATTAGTAAACACAGAAAGCACATCCCACTGTTCCTTGGTACCTCTCACATGAATCTGAAGTGAGGGCAAGCCTTTGGGACACTCCAATGCAAGACCCTTTGTGAGAACATAGTGAGACAACTAAACCAGCAGTTTCCTGTGGCTCCTTCACAGGCTGTTGTTCTTGGGACCCAGTTTTCAAGCCTGCTTGCTCATGCTGAAGTGCTGCTGTTCAAAGAAGGATTTGCATGAGCTGTGCAACAGACTCCTGGTGGCTGCTGATCTCTAAGTGTATTTGCTAATTTATACAATGTCCTGGGAGCAGTGGTTTTAAGCTGACACAGCAGAGGGCATGTCCGAGTGTTTCCAACAGAAATCACATCTCTGACAAGCAGCATGTATGGCTGTCCCTGCACATCTTTCCCAGGATGAAGAGCCAGTAACAGCAGGCTGGCCTCTAACAAACTTTCCAGGAGGCCAATTCCATGTGTATCCTTCCTGCTACTCGTCCAGCTGAAGAATGGAAGCCACACTTTGTGCTCTGAAGCAGTGCCCTGGAACCACAGCTGCTGATTGTGCTGCGCTGCCTTTTTACATCTTAATTCAGTAACACTAAATTGAGAAGGCACAACTTTAATGCAACTAGCATAGGGACAGCACCTTCACCAGCTTGGCAGGAGTAGCCCACAGGGCAGGAGTCTCCTATCCACATGGAAACACTGGCACATAGAACCCATCACTTCCCATCTGGCTCTTACCTGTACCAGTTTGTGAGTGTCATCATGATGTAAAGCGAGGCAAGGAAGAGCATGAAGTGGAAGAAGGTGTAGCTGTACTGAACCCCATCCTTCTCATTGTCCGTGACACGGCGCACTTCTCCCTCCTCGGCAGCCCCGCTGCCTGTCCCCACGGTCTCCTCCAGAATGGCAGTGTCACTGCCAGACAGTGTCAGCTTGTTCACCTGGCTGTTACTTGAAGAGCGGATGCTGCAGTGTAACCCAAAGAGACACGTGGTTAAAAACATCCTTTTACAGTCAGCTGTGGTCGCTAATAAAGCAAGTAATGGATCACAATGAATGTCTGGGACTAGCAAATAATATTTTTTTAAATCCATTTGGAAACGTAAGGAAATTCCTCAAACTGTTTTCATCTGAGCTTTTGTTAACCTAATTAAACAGCGTTCCTAATCCCAGATGATAGAAAGGTGTGGTTTGGAAGGGACGCTAAAGATTATCTCATTCCAACCCACCTGCTGTGGACAGAGACCCATTCCACTAGACCAAGCTGCTCAGAGCTCCATCCAGCCTGCCCTTGAAGACTTCCAGGGATGGAGCATCCACAACTTCTCTGGACAACCATTGCAGTGCCTCACCACCCTCACAGTAAAGAATTTTTTTGTGATATCTAATCTAAACCTACTCTTCCAGTTTTAATCCATGCCCTTGTAAAAGTCTCTCTCCACGTTCCTTGCAGGCTCCCTTCAGACACTGGAAGGCCACAATTAGGTCACCCCAAAGCCTTCTTTTCTCCAGTCTGAACAAACACAGTTCTCTCAGCCTTTCCTCACAGGAGAGGTGCTCCATCCCTCTAATCACCTTGTAACACATGTTGTTCTGTTATCTGGA
Organism: Rhagologus leucostigma; assembly: GCA_013397725.1. Taxonomy (NCBI): domain Eukaryota; kingdom Metazoa; phylum Chordata; class Aves; order Passeriformes; genus Rhagologus; species Rhagologus leucostigma. The sequence goes on from VZTD01002535.1 coordinate 775,921, forward strand.
CTGGACTTACAAAGCTTATCCTCATCCACAAAGCAGAACACAGCTTTATGAGCCACACTGGGCCTCGGGCCTGAGACAGCAGCTGGATGTGAATAAATGCAGGTACATTTTGCACTAGACCCAAATTCAAACAAAAGAGGCAGACCAATCCCAATTCTTTATCACTGGATAGCAGTACAGATCCTACCTGGAATACAAGAGGCAAAGGACAAAGATAACCAGTCCAACAACACTCTGGGCATCCCACCACTGCAGGGACTTGGGCGGAGCAGGAGTGGCAGGTGGGACGGTGGCATTGGCTGGAACAGCTGTGGGTGCAGCTATCTGGGTGATGATGTTCAGCAAACTTGGGTTACAGTTTCTTTCTGAAAGGGATTTCAAGGCAGATTAGAGAGATGAGCTTTGCCAGCATTTAGCTAAGAAAAGATGACAGGTAAGCTCGCAATTTTTCATTCCCTTTAACTGCTGATCTCTTCGATTCTCCAGAGGCAGAAATTGCCTGCAATATTTTTCCTGCCTGTGAGCTAGACATGGGTATAATAAATAAATAACATCAGAATGCCCTGACACTGTTTCTTTTTTCCCCCCTTACAAACACCTCAGTTCTGCAAAGAGGCAATTGGATGGTTTCAGTCAAGTCAGCTTTTCGGCCTCACTGGATTTGATCTGGACAGATCAGCAATTCCCACAGAGTGATGTCTAATAACCATCAGCAGCTTCTGCTTTTACACCAAAATATGTGACTCAAGACAGTGTGCTGCTTACCAGGCTCATTGGACATGGCTGCCCAAGTGAGGTACATGGTGTAGAGTGTGATGACAGAGGACTGGAGGAGGCCAGAGCGAGGCTGATGTTCCTGTTCCAAAGGAGAAGAGCAAGCCAAGGTCAAAAGGGCAAGTTTTACCTAGAGTTGGGTAGTTTTACCCCACTGCCACAGATGCAACACTTACTAGCATGAAAACCATTGCTTTAGAAACGCATTGGGCTTTGTTCTGTGTTCAAAAGACTGAAAGAAACTCCTTAGAGTTATATAATTTATGCAAAAAGCAACTCAAACATGGAAAGAATAAGCAAACCAAATTCATTTTTTTTGTGCCCAAGACTCAGTTACAGGCTCTTACTGAATTAATCTCAACCTTTTCAATTTTGTAGATGTGAATCTAGCATGTGATTTGAGCAACAGCAGTTCAGAATCAAGTAACATGCAACTTTCCTCTTATATTAAACAAGCTTACCCCTAATTTTAAAGCCACAGTATTAAGCAAATAAATCTCCAGCTATTTTTCTACTCCATAACAGATTTCTCTGTTCAGCCAGAGCCTTCACTACTAAAAGCATGCCAGCAGTCCTCCACGTGGAAACAAAGTCCAAAACCATGTTAGCTCAAAAAAGCCTCTCTTCAGAAAATGTGTCATTACGTAGCACAATGGTTTCAGAGCAAGATTTTTTTTTTTAAGTTCCTAACTAGCACAGCTATGATAGCCAAGATTTAAAGTTCTTACGTCTGACTGAACTGGTACTACATCCTTCTCACTTCCCTGCTTTGTATGTCAAAAGAAAAGAGCAGAGAAAAATAATACCTGAACTTTCGGAAGGATAGAAACAATGGAGACAGCAATGCACAGGATCATGTTAAAGCTGATGAAGAACTTGTTCTCAGTGCAGTCATCAGGCTTCGTGTAGAAAACGTAGAAGAGAACAACAAAAACCAGGGACAAGGCATAGAACAAGCTTGTACAGGACAACAGAGCTGGAGGAAAAAAAAAATTTTTACATTACACATATAGTTTTAATAGTACATCTAAAGTGGCTTACACTGCAAGACAGTCCCTCCTCCTCACCCGGCAGTCTGGGTCACAAAACTAGACTAGCAGAACGCATTTTTATAAGGTATGGCTAAATTTCTGCTTGGGCTCACTAAGCAGCATAGCTCAGAGGAAGGCCAGTGCTGCCATCAGGTGAACAGGACTTGCCTTTCAGCAGCAGTTTAATTAGTTTAACTGGTATCAGGCCACAGTGTCATAATGAGAGAGTGCTTTTTGCACACTTCTCATGGACATTTATCTGCCCTGAACTCCTGTGCTCGAGGTCACCCATTTTTGTTTCCACTCTGTTCTTTGTAAGAAGCTACAAAATGCTGTTGCAGCATTCTTAGCTATGAGCTAAGAACCACAACAATTAGCACTTTGTAATTAGTGGCCAGCTGGGGAGCAGGCACCAAGGCACACTCGGTGTGGTACTGCAGCCACTGCCATGGACACAGCTGAGCTCCTGGGGACACAGCAGGGAAGGTGCAGAGCAAAGCTCGGATTTGAAGAGAACCAGGCTCCGAGCTCTGCACATGCCCTGCAAACCAGGCAAGTGTGGTTTATGAGGACTGTCAGATGTGCTACTCACAAGCCTAAAATATTTTGCATTTTATTGAACAAGAAAAAGTAAACACTGCTATTAATTTCAGGTGTTTGCAGCAGTGACTCAGGGACACTGTGGAGTTTAATTCTAGGTATGTCTGCAAACCAGTAAATTATATTCTGCAGGGTACTGGCCAGTACAAACAAACCCTTTACAGGTTAAGATTCCTACCTGCATACCAGCATTTAGAATTCCCCTCTTCCATTCTCTCAACCCAGCTCTCATTCCAAGAGTGAGCAAAATCCACAAGTAGAACCAACTGGATAAGAATGAAGCAGAAGGCTCCAGAAACACCAATCCAAAACCAAGCTAGAAAAGGGAGAAAAAAAAAAAAAAAGGTTAGCTTTCATCATGTGCATGCTACCTCACTTCAAAAACAAAAAAGCTCCTAATTATACCACAGACAAATAATGAAAAAAACTGAAACTGTATTCAGAAATGCAGATGCTGTTAATCACTTTGGCCTCAATCCTGCAGGAGCATGGAAGGAGTCCCAGCTATTCAGGAATGCAGCCAATGCTGGTCAAGCTGAGCATGGGAATGTTTAGCCCAGCACGTTTTCAGAATGAAGGCAACATGGAACACGTGGCATCTTTGTGTACATAAGTGCCATCATGCCACATTTCTTTGAGGGTCAACAACCCTTTCAAGTTCCTGTGATGTGGCCAGACAATAGAAGTTTCTCACACATATTTTTCAGAGACTCTAGGGAAGTATTTAGCACTTGTCAGTGTCCTGAGTTGCCTCCGGTCTAGTGTCAGAAGACTCTTAGTGTCAGAAGCTCTTTAGTGACTGTCTCACGAAGAAAATTATTAATAACCAAAACCTACGTGGTTGAAAAGGGATTTCTTACTGCCATAACATCAGCTGGTCACCAAAATACTGGATGAACCAATGAACTCCAAAGAAGATGGCCAGAAACTGCATCTTCTACAAGAGAACTTTCATTATTGCCTAGTAAACCTGTGAAAAGGTTTGAGCTTACTCAAGTCAGAATTCCACGATGAATATTAACTGTACCTCTTGTGAAAGGCCCTTCGGGGATATAAAATGCTCCGACCATGATAGCCACAATGGCAGCTATTTTGAAGAACCAGAACCTTCAAAAGAAGATAGAAGTCATAAATATTGGTCTTACTCTACACGCAGTCAGTTCACACACAGTAGTCATGTGCAACATAATCTGTAAGCAGCTTGGTCCTGCAACCAACCAGGGCTTTGGATCACATGATCCTGTTGACCAGGGAGGTTGAGGACTTCCCATCCCTGGACGTGTTCAAGGCCAGGCTGGATGGGCCTTTGAGCAACTTGATCTAGTGGAAGGTGTCCCTGCCCACGGCAGGGGGTTGGAAGTGGATGATCTTTAAGGTCTCTTCCAACTCAAACCATTCTATAATGTTATGATTCTATGCTCTCCAAACGTCCCTTTCCAAGTAAATGACTCTATGATGATTCAGTCATCTAGCCCAGAACTAATTCTGTTCAATCAGGGAATTGGAAATCAGAAACCAGTTTCTGCGGGCTGAGTCAGACTGGCCTCGAGAATGACCCAGTGAGTGCCAGAGGCAGCGCATGGCTGGAGATACAAACTAGCTGCAATCTGACATCTCTGTGGAAACAAAGAGCACTGCCCTTTCGGTTACCCCACCTCAGAGTGTCAACCAAGACACTGAACATCTTACACAAATAGGAAGCTTCTGAGGAGACTAAAGCACTACTCTGTATTGGGTCCAAAAGAAACCCGAGGCTGTCCGTGTATGCATAAAGGAATTTCCACTGTGTTCAGCAGAGAAACTGGAGGGAGGAAACAAGCTGGAAGGCCAGCCAGCTGGCTCACACATACCCATTGTGTATCGAGGCTCTCGGGTCGTTACTTGTTTTCACTTCTATCATGAGCAGGGAGAGGAGGAAGAAGAACATGGCCATGGCAAAGCTGACACGATAGACAGCTCTGTATCCCACAAACACATCACAGCTGACAAACCCATCCAAGTGGGGGATCTGAGTGTGAAGCCCCTCGTCACAAAATCCAGGGATCTGGGTAAAGACACATTTAATTGTGAATTTATGTTTGCATTCGCAATTACATTCTTTAAGTCCTGTAACAGCCAAGGCTTTCAGTAAACAATCTTCTGGGAGATCAGAGAACAACAGACCTTGTGCTCAGACCTTATTATCAACTGCCTTTCCCCATGTCAACACTTTTCACCCAGGAAGATTAAGATACCACAGCAGCAGGCCTCTGATAACGACTGACCATCTCCACGTCTGGTCAGATTTCAGAGACCAGGCATGTACTAAAAAAGGAACATTCATAGAATTTGCTGTTTCAGCCAGACGCCATTCAGTACATGCAGCCTCTTAACTCGGGAACAAGGACACTTGGGTGATTGTGTCTCACACATAATCCATTCCAAGTAAAGAAAATCAACAGTCACTGGCACAAGTAATGGCGTCTAAAACAGTCAGAAAGAGGTTTTTCCCCTCCATACCTTTTTCAGCTGCTCTTCCATGCCTGGTGCCAGCATAATGCAGGCAAGCACAGTACTGAGGAGGAGGAGGAAGGCATAGATAAGACGTGTCACAGTCGAATTCTTGCTGTTGGGGCAACATCGGCACAGTAAACACGAGGCACCGCTGCACAGACAGGGAATCTGAAGGGCAGAGACAGGAATAGTAAGGGCATTCCTCTCGCAGCTGACACCGGCGCGTTAGGCGACACCGAGAGGAAAACCCGAACTCCATTTAGAGACACTCCACTCCGGACCGCACAGATAAACAGCTAATCGGCGTTTCTGACTGACAGCGCGTTTGCGAACACCCGGAGATAACCGGGTTTATCGGCCTGGGCCACCCCTGGGGCCTCGCCAAGGCGGGCCCCGTCCGCCAGCGACCTGCTCCGGCCAGGCGGGCCCCGCGCCCCCGGGAAGGACAGCGACGGCCGCAGCCGGGCACCGCTCTGCTCCTACGGGCTGGAGCCGCTCCGGCAGGACAGGGACTACGCCCGCGGCGGCTCAGAGCGGTCAGCCACCCCTGGCTCGACCCGGGCCGCCAGCAGAGGCACCGCTCCGGGCCGGGCCCGCTCCTCGGGATGGAAGGGGACGTTCAGGGTGTGAAGGGGCAGGTTTGGGGTGGGAGGGGAGCCCCGCACTCACCCAGCTGGCCAGCGAGCAGACCCCCAGCACTGCCCCCATGGCGCCGCCGCCGCCGCCCCTCTGCCCGATCCCTGCTTCCGCCCACACCCGCGGCCTCACCGGGCGGTGCCGGGCGGGCGCTGTCGGGAGCCGCCGCCGCCGCCGCTCATTGGCTACCGCCCCGCTCGGAGGCGGCCGCCCGCCAATGAGAAGGCGCGATGCGGCCGCGCGCCAGGGGGAGGAGCGGGAGGGCCGGAGAAGGGCGGGGCGATGTTGTTTATCAACACTTCTTCCGCCTTCGCCCAGCGGATGGGGGACGCTGATTGGTTGAAAGGATCGTGGGTGGGCGGTCCCTAGAACATGACAGCCAATGAGTGAGGCCGATTGGCAGCCCGGCAGCCGCTCCATACCTACCTGCGGCCGCTGGGGGCGCTCGGCGGCGCCTTGGCGCGCGCAGCTGTTGCCGTGGCAGCAGCACGGGCGGCGGTCAC